>PVJS01030688.1:10901-24022 GCA_004027185.1 Glis glis | reverse complement strand
AGAGAGAGAGAGAGAGAGAGAGAGAGAGAGAGAAAGAAAGAAAGAAAGAAAGAAAGAAAGAAAGCCTACCACCCTATGAGAGACAGAATCCAGAGGTGAAATCACAAAGACAGGACACTGCCTTTCTTTGTTTTAATTTATTGTTCGTGTTTTGTTTCTCACTTACCAACACATGTGTAAAACGTGGCAGGCTGTGTTAGTAAAGGAGAAGCTGGGAGGGAAGAGGGCCAGGAGCTAAGCAGCTGTACAGGGGAAATCGTGTGCTTGGGGCCAGAGGTGGCCTGTGGCCTCCTCCTTCCCATCAGCAATTGCTGCTGTTGTTACAGCCCTATCCCAGGCGATTTGGTAAACACCGTACACAGTCTTTCTGATGCTCCTAATCCTTGTCCCCGACATTTCCACTCCCCCAGCCAGGAGGCAGGGTCTGCTTGGGCAGCCCCTCTCCATAGCCTGGTCCAGCAGACTCTGCCCCTGGAACTCCATCCCTTGGGCAGCATCTGAGCAGCCTTAGACCAGGGTGGGGTTATCCCAGGGATCTTTCTAGGGGACCCCTCTTCCAGACCTTGGAGAGCCCTCCAAGAATGACCTCTGCTTCAGCTACAGGCTCTTATTCCAGGGGATGTTAAGGGGCCGTACAGGGCTTGGGAACACTGCAGCAGAGGCCTGGAACCTTCCTCTACCGCCAGAACCCAGGAGTCCCCTGGGGGGTAAGGAGGGAAGGTTTCACCTTCCACGCGGAGCAGGACTTCCTGACACTGGTTTGCACATTCAACCCGTGGACCCCGTGAGCCTGCGTCTGTGAACACAAGCACTTTCCTCAGAATTATATCCACCCCGATAGATTTTCATCCTAGCAAGTATTTTCAAGGCAAATGCCACTGAGGACAATTCAGTACCTTGATCAGTTTTCTACACAGTGCAGGCAGGTTTCCTTTCCCCCCGTTTTTCTCCCGGAAATTACTTTCACCAGGATCCAATCTTTACCGCGTGTGTCTCACCAGGCGTATTTTATTCCCTGGTTGAGTGTTTGGTCCACGTCAAACGCCGTCAATGGTGTGTCACGGGGAGTTTTCTCGGGTGGCTCTCGTTTCCGGTCAGTGCGATTTTCCCAGAGGGGGATTTTTTGGCAGCCCTCTCCCCATAGCTTTCCCCATGTGCTGTGTTAGCCACAGAGACTGTTCTCTCGCGGATGGACGGTTTCTGGGGATGAATCAGTGAACCTGACACTTCTCAGGGAATCCCGGGGATGATGGAAGTCTCCCCCCACCCCAAGGATATTACAGGATGCCCCGAGAGACCGTGAACTGACTGGGGCGTCTGTCCCACTCCGCACAGGGCTTCCCAGGTGGAAGAGCATCCTCGCGCCCCGGGCCCCTGGGTGCTTCCAGGCTGGCCCCTCGTGGCTCCTGGACCCCTGCCCTCTGTCCCCGAGGCGCGCCCGCATCACGGTCCCTTGGCGGCGGCCGCCGCAGCCCCGGAGGCTTGCTGGGTGCGCTGCGGGCCGGAGGGCGCGGGCCTGGAGGAGCGCAGCAGGCCGAGGCCCCGCGAGCGGCCCGCGCCGTGCAGCTGGCGCTCGTGGCGGCGGATCTGCACCTTGTGGCGGAAGCGCTCGCCGCAGTCCTCACACACGTAGGGCCGCTCGCCCGAGTGCGTGCGCCGGTGGCGCAGCAGGTTGGACGAGACGCTGAAGCGCTTGCCGCAGTCCCCGCAGGCGTAGGGCCGCTCGCCGGTGTGCGTGCGCTGGTGCTGCACGAGCGCCGAGCTCTCGCTGAAGCGCTTGGAGCAGTAGGAGCAGGCGTAGGGCTTCTCGCCCGTGTGGATGCGCTGGTGCGTCACCAGGTTGGAGTGCTGCGAGAAGCCCTTGCCGCACTCGCCGCAGCGGTGCGGCCGCTCTCCCGTGTGCGTGGCCTGGTGCCGCACCAGGTCCGTGCTGCGGCTGAAGCCCTTGCCGCACTCCCCGCAGATGGTCGGTCTGTCCCGCGCGCGCCGCCGCCGCCGCTGCCGTGCGGGGGTCAGTGCTGCGCTGCCCGCTGGGCCCGGGATGGCCACCACGGTCGGCGTGGTCACTGCGGGCAGCACCATGAGCTCCTGCAGTACCACATAGCCAGGGGGAGCCACCACCACAGCCGCTGGGGCACCCGGGACAGCCGCCCCGCCGCCCCCTGCGGCTGGCACCAGCTCCAGCTGCAGCTCGGGCTGCACAGGGGTCAATTCCAGCTGCACCTCCTGCTGCTGGGCGCCCAGCTCCACGGGGGTCAGCTCCAGCTGCACCTCCTGCTGCTCCTGCTCCAGCTGCTGCTCCAACTGTTTCAGCTGCTCCTGCAGTTTAAGCTGTAGCTGCCTCTGCTCCTGCTGCCGCTCCAGCTCCTGCTGTCGCTCTAGCTCCTGCCGCTGCTGCTCTAGCTCCTGCTCTGACCCCAGGTCCACCGGCATGAGCTCCAGTTCCACCTCTTCTTCCTCCTCCGGCTCCAGTGGCGGAGGCTGCTGCTGCTGCAGCTGTTCCTGCTGCTGTTGCAATAGCTGCTGCTGCTGCTGCTGTAACTGTTCCTGCTGCCGCAGCAAGAGTTGCTGTTGTATCTGTGCCTGCTGCTGCTGCAGTAGCTGCTGTTGTAACTGTGCCTGTTGTTGCTGCTGTAATATCTGCTGCTGTAACTGTTCCTGCTGCTGCAGCAATAGTAGTTGCTGCTGCTGTAACTGTTCCTGCTGCTGTTGGAACTGTTGCTGCTGTAACTGTCCCTGCTGTTGTAACAGTTGCTGCTGTTGTAGCAGTTGCTGCTGTTGCTGCTGCAACAGCTGTTGCTCCTGCACTTGCTGCTGCTGCAACAGCTGTTGCTCCTGCACTTGCTGCTGCTGTAACTGTTGCTGCTCTTGTACTTGCTGCTGCTGTAACTGTTCCTGCTGTTGCAGCAACAGTTGTTGCCCTTGTACTTGCTGCTGCTGTAACTGTGCCTGTTGCTGTTGTAGTAGCTGTTGTTCTTGCAGTTGCTGCTGCTGTAACTGTTCCTGCTGCTGCTGCTGCAATAGTTGTTGCTCTTGTACTTGCTGCTGTTGTAATTGTGCCTGTTGCTGTTGTAAGAGCTGTTGCTCTTGCACTCGCTGCTGTAACTGCTCCTGCTGCTGTTGCAATAGTTGTTGCTCTTGTACTTGCTGCAGCTGTAACTGTGCCTGCTGCTGCTGTAACAGCTGTTGCTGTTGCACTTGCTGCTGTAACTGTTCCTGCTGTTGTTGCTGTGACAGCTGATGTTCTTGGACTTGCTGCTGCTGTAACTGCTCCTGCTGCTGTTGCAATAGTTGTTGCTCTTGTACTTGCTGCTGCTGTAACTGTTCCTGCTGTTGCTGTTGTAAGAGCTGTTGCTCTTGCATTTGTTGCTGCTGTAACTGTTCCTGCTGCTGTTGCAATAGTTGTTGCTCTTGCACTTGCTGTTCCTGCACCTGTCCCTGCTGTTGCATTAGCTGAATTTGTGGTTTCAGTTCCTGGTGTGTGTTTTCCTGTAGTTCCTGCTGTAGTTGAGGCAGCTGATGTTGTTGGCCATCTTGCTGTTGCTGTTGCAATTCTGGCTGACATCCTGGTAGTTGGTTCTGTGGTTGTTGCTGCTGTGGCTGCTCGTGCTGCGACTGTTGTTGCAGCTCTGGCTGCTGCTCTAACTGCTGCAACTCCTGTTGCTCTGGCTGGGCTTCCTCAGTGATGTTATTGGCCTCTATTAGAATTGAGACTGCCGGCCTTTGTGGGCTGCTGCTCCCCTCCTGAGCCTCTTCCTCCTCCTGACTCTCGCTCCCACCACTGCCACCTGTAGTGGAAATGGCAGGAAGCCAGAAGAGAAGGATCTATAGACAGGTCTCTGATCCAGCCCCCCAGACCTGACCCTTCCCCTGCCCATATACAGTCACTCAAGGATACACTAAGGAGCTCTCGGCACAAACCCAAAGTGTAGATCAAGTAACAATGGCAGCAGGGTAGAAACTGAAATACCACAGGTAGGGGTGGGGTGTCCCCAAGGGACTCCTGGTCACCACACTCTGGACCCCTGCTCTCTGACCCCTCCTCTCGACTTCCTTTCACAGAAGCTCCATGCTTGCATCTTGGCACTGATACCAACACAGGTGCCTGGGGCCCAACACCCTTCCCTGAGGAGTTTCTCATGCTTCATCACCATCCAGTGGAAATCAGTGCACTGGCCCTTCCAACGGCCAACGTCGTGCTGAACTCTCACCTCGGTGATGGTTACATCTTCAGTAAATGAAACTCACCTTCTCTGTAAATAATAAAGCATTTCTGTGAAGCTGCCTGGAAGGGTTACCACAGGCAGTCTCTAGAAATCACCAGTGTCAGAGACACCACCAGGTTTTAGGTAATTAGCCCTCATTTCAAGACTTAACTTCCAGTTAGCAGCTGTCCACCCTCCTGCAGGCTCACGGGCTCTGTAAGTTCCCTAGAATCTGGCAGGTGCTTAAAAATTCCCTGAAGGTCAGGAATTAGCTTGCAAAGTACCAGCAGTTTGGAAAAGCCCAGGATACAACCAGCTCCATTTGAAACACTCAAAGACCGAAGTGGTGTGCGTGCATGTGTGTGTGTGTGTGTGTGTGTGTGTGTGTGTGTGTGTCTGTGTTACTAGGGATTGAACCCAGGGGTATTCTACCTCCAAGCTACATCCCCAGTCCTTTTTATTTTTTGTCTTGAAACAGGGTCTTGCTAGGTTGCTGAAAGTCTCATTACATTACTGAGGCTGTCCTTGAACCTGCGATCCTCCTGTCTCAATCTCCCAAGTACTGGGATCACAGGCGTGTTTGCCACCATGCCCAGCCAGAGTGTTTTAGATTGACTTTCAGGAATAAAAAGGACTAAGGGCCTCAAGTCAACTTGAGGACTGGCCAATTATTTATCTGCTGGGAACCTCAGTTTCCCCTTTTACAAAAGGAAAGAAATCCTTCTCAGGGACAGTGTAAGAATGAGGACAAACATAGAGCCCCAGTATTGTGCGAGGCATGGAGGAAGCCCTGCACACAGCCTTCTGCACAAGGTCCACATTCAATTTCTCATTCTGAGTATCACTATTGTGCTGTCAGAAAATCCTAATTCTTATTTACAAGTGTGATCTGAGGAGCTTTCTCCACTTCTAAGTCTGATTTCAACATCTGTTCTTCCTACAGCATCAAATTTTCAATTGTAAGCCGGGCGTGGTGGCGCACACTTGTAATCCCAGTACTTGGGAGGCTGAGACTGGAGGATCCGGGTTCACGGCCAGCCTCAGCTACTTAGCGAGGCCCTCCGCAACTTAGTGAGACCCTGTTTCAAAAATAAAGAATAAAAAATAGGGCTGGGGATGTAGCTCGGAGGTAGATTGCCCCTGGGTTCAATCCTCAGTACCAAAAAAAATTTTTTTTTTCAATTGTGTAATGGAAAGCAATGATTTGATTGATAAAACTTTTCCTTTCTCGCCAGGCATGGTGGCACAGGCCTATACTCCCAATACTTGGGAAGCTGAAGCAGGAGGATCGCAAGTTTGAGATCAGCCTCAGCAACTTAGCGAGAACCTGTTTCAAAATAAAAAATAAAGCCAGGCATGGTGATGCACGCCTGTAATCCCAGTACTTAAGAGGCTGAGACAGAAGGATCGCAGATTCAAGGACAGCCTCAGCAACATAGCAAGGCTCTCAACAACCTAGCGAGACCCTGTTTAAAAATAAAAAATAATAGCTGGGCCTGGTGGTGCATGCTTGTAATCCCAGTACTTGGGAGGCTGAGACCGGAGGATCCGGGTTCAAGGCCAGCCTCAGCTACTTAGTGAAGCCCTCAGCAACTTAGTGAGATCCTGTTTCAAAATAAAGAATAAAAATAGGGCCGGGAGTGTAACCCGCAGGTAGAATGCCGCTGGGTTCAATCCACGGTACCGCCAAAAAATAAAAATTAAAAAATTAAAAAAATAGGGCTGGGGGTGTAGCTCAGAGGTAGAATGCCCCTGGGTTCCAACCCCAGTACCCCCCCAAAAAAGAAAAGAAAGAAAGAAAGAAAAAATAGGTCTGGGGGTATAGCTCAGAGGTGGAATGTCTCCTGGGTCCAATCCTCACTACCGAAAGAAAAAAGATTTTTCTTTTTGCCAAGGCATATATTGATTTAATAAAAACAAAGGATATATACATCTATATAATTCCCTTTTATTTAATTAATTAATTAATTTATTTATTTTGTGGTACCGGGGATTGAACGCAGGGGCATTCTACCTCTGCGCTACGCCCCCGGCCCTATTTTTTATACTTTATTTTGAAACCGGGTCTCACGAAGTTGCAGACGGCCTCATTAAGTAGAGAGAGAGAGAGAGAGAGACAGGGAGAGAGAGCTAGAGAGCTGAGGCTGGCCGCGAACCCGGATCCTCCGGTCTCCGCCTCCCAAAGTACTGGATTACAAGCGTGCGCCACCATGCCCGGCTATATAATTCCCTTTTAGAAAAATATCTCTAATAACCCTTATTTAGGCTAATGGACCAATGAGTGCATTTTTCATAAACACACGCTAGTTGGGGGTATGTAGATGATGGGGAAGATAGCCACAAAAACCTGTCCCTACAGCAAGTCTTTTAGCACCTTCTTCCACCTCTTCTGGGAGCAACAGATCACGTCTCTTTGTGAATCTCCTCATTTCTAGTTTGGCCACTTGGCCCCTGTGACTTTCTGGGACAACAATTTTGGCATTTTTAACAAAGGCATTTTAGTAGACATGTATTTGAGTGTTGCCTGATGTTTATGACCCCACAAGATTTTTGTCAGTTAAATGTATAAGTCAGAGCCAGGTGTTGTGGCGCATGCTTGTAATCCCAATACTTGGGAGGCTAAGACAGGAGGATTGCAGGTTTGAGACCAGCCTCAGAAACTTAGTGAGACCTTGTTTCAAAACAAAATATAAAAAAGGGGGATGTAGCTCAGAGGTAGAAAGCCCCTGAGTTCAATCCCTAGTACCAAAAATAAATAAATAAGTCGAAAGAGTCCTTGTTTAGTCCACATGTCCTCTTCCAACCCCACTAATTTCCTAGGTCCTCTGCAAACTCTGTTGAGCCCTCCCCAGGTCCTACTCATCTAAGTCTCATGAGGATGGCCACTGTGGAAGGCTCCCCCAGAATGGGTCCCAGAGGGAGAGCTCCTGGAAGGCTAGGCAGCACCACATTTACCTCTGGGCATCAGAGAGAGAAAAGCAGATGGAAGCAGAGGTCAGGAAAAGTGGACAAGGGTAGAAGCCACAGGAGGAAAGAAGTCAATGTCTAAGGCACGAGGGCAGAGGCAGAGAGCCCTTCTGCCCCTCGACTCCATCTGGGAACCAGAGTCTGGAGCCACGGCCAGGTGGGTGGACAGTGGAGGCCACCTGAGTGCTGGGGCAATTGAGCAGCAGGTTGCAGCCAGTACACAGTGGGAGTCCAGGCTGAGGCTGTCGGCACTGCCAGGGAGCCCCTGGACAACAAGAGCTCAGCCTGACCGGGCCACCTCAGAAAACCCCAGGCCAAACCTGCGGGTGTTGCTGGAGGCGGCTGGAGTTAGCGGGCGGGAGCGGTGCAGGCTGCCAGCCACCCTGGGGCCTCTGTCTACATTGGCAGGCCTGGGGCTCTGTCAGAGGATCCCTGCTGGGGGCCACCCCAGCCCAGCCCTCACCTGAGAGGGTGTCAGGCCCTGGGCCCCCATCTTCCAGACATCGCAGCTCCAACACGAAGGTCTCCGTCGCCGGCCCCAGTTCCATCCTGGCGGTCACACCGGGGTCCTGGGGAGCCAGCTGTGCTGAGAAGAAGGGAGGAAGCTGTTCAGATAGGAGGTGGTGGCAGCTCCTGAACCCCACTGCTGTGCAGAACAGCTGGCAGGGAAGCTCCTCCCCACTAATCACAGGGCTCCACCTTTGCCCTGTCAGGCTGCTCTTCATTAAGACACCACTGTGGGAACCAGCCCCTCACAAGGGCAGGGAGCCAGGGTCTCAGAAGGGACATTTGAGGGTGCTCTCTCGGGCAAAAGACGGATCATCCAAGTCACATTCCCCTGCCCCCTTCAAAGCATAGCCAGTTCTGTTGGTCTCCAGGGCCTCCTGTGTCCCACACTGCTCTGGGAGCTCACTCAGCCTTTCAAGGCCACCTGCAGGCCACATGTGTCGGCTGCTACCCAGCTCCTTGGGAAGGCAGGTGACCAGAGCACTGTAACCCATGGCAGGGCCACCTGCCTGCTCTCAGAATGCACCCTGCAGAGGTGGCTCCACATCCAGGCCTCCCCTCTCCCCAACCCAGGCTGCCTCCAGCTTCCCCTGGCCTTTGGAGGCCAGTCCAATCCTCCAGACACAAGCGTCCCGGTCCTTGTGCCCAGCGCCCAGTGTGAGCTGCCCCGGGGCCTCACCTGGTACAGCATTTCCTGCTGTCTGCAGCCTCTGCACTAGGGGAGGTGTGGTCAGCAGAGGCTGCAAGGTGAAGGCCACAGCATTCAGCAGGCTCCTTCCAGAGGCGCCTCCATCCAGAAAGAGCCGGGGAGGCGCCGGCCACCCCAGGGCCTTTCTGGGCACACCGGAGGGTCTTCGCTCTCAGGGCTGCCGAGGTCGCCCTGGGCCAAGAGAAGGGGCAGAGTGGAGTTCCCGGGCAGAAGTTGGTGGAGACTCTCCGGCGGGGACAGGGGCAGGAGGCAGAGCCCCGAATCTGGTGCGGGGCTCAGGGCTGGACCGGCGGGACCATGGCGCGCAGCAGGGCCGGGGCCGGCGCCCTAGGTCGGCCCCGCGGGGTGTCCGGGACGACGCGGGTCCTGGCCGGCCGCCGGCCACAGGTGCCCGGAGCCCGCGGGGGCCTGGGCCGGGCCGCGCTGGCCGGGGCGGGGGGCGGGCGCCGCGGCCGGGCCGGGTCCCCGTTCGCTCGCCCGCCCGCCCGTGCGTGCGTCCGTGCGGGCAGCGGGCCGGGCCGGGCGGGGGCGCGGGGCCGGCACAGGAAGTCCCCCCGGCATCCGCATCCTGTCCCCCGCCCCTCCGCCCGCCGCGCCCCGCGCCCCGGCCCCCGCCGCCGCCGCCGCCGCCGCCGCTCTAGGCCGCCGCCAGCTCGGTGGGCTTAACCCTTCCCGGCCCGGCCACTCACCCGGGCCGGGGGACAGGATGGCGCCCTTCGTGCGTCCGCGGCCGGCGGGTGCCCAGCGCGACGCGCGCGGTGTCGCATCCCTGGTGCGCGTGTCCGCGCGCCTCGGTCGGGGACTGTGGCTACATGGGTGCGGGGGAAGGGGGTCCCAGCCGGGCCCCTGACACCCCCTGAAGGGCAGGCATGGCCTCGGGGTGCCAGTGGCAGGGGTACATATGGTGACTAATTAGCACTTAATTAGATGAGCTCAGTTTATGAGGTCCCAAAGCGGCCAACACGGTCCACACCCTGCACCCCTCCTCCCGGACCCCTGGGTTAGCCAGAACAGGCAGGCGGGGAGTGTGGGCAGGCCAGGTGAGCCGCTGTGACCCTAACGGATTCGATGGGCCGTTGGGCCACCCTGGTGAGCTGGCAGAGCTGGCTCTCCTCTGTGTCCCTTGCTCTCTTTAGCCACAGGGTCCCGTGGCCAGCCCTCACCCCTCACCCCCAGCCGCGCGGGGCCCGATCTGGAGGGCTTCTTTGTCTTTCAGGACATGCCAGGCTGCTTCCTGCTTGGGTCAGGGGTCTCCTCCCAGGGAGTCCGGACCTGACCATCTCCATATCCCCCCACCTTGTTTACTGTCCTCAGAACACAGACATCTTCAATCACATGAAAATCACACTGCTCAAATTCTTTTGAAAAAACCCAAAGATCTGGCCACAGCTGTTCCTGGGGCCGAGTGGGAATACCCCACAGGTGAGGGACAAGAGTTCCCATGGGCTCAGAGCCCTGCCCTCCTCCCTGGCTCCCTGCTTTCAGCACGTCACACACTTGGATTCTTCCTGGTCCCACAGGTACTGGAGTTTGGGATTTAAGGCAGAGAGTCGCATCCCAGTCACTTGGAGGAAACAAGTGCAGCAATAGAAACCTGGCTTTGGAGGCAGAATAGTCTGGGCTCACAGGGACCTCCTGCAGCAGGTAAGGTGGGGCACAGTGCTACCTTCTGTCTGTGGAGTGGAGACAGCAGCCTGCCAGCCAGCAGGGCAAGCACAAGCTGGCAGACAGGAGGAGATGGATAAAGGGCAGCTGTGGACTTCCCCTCCCCTGGTAGGGCCAGGGGCAGAGCTGTCCCTGCTTCCTCCTCCTAGGAGACCTGAGACCCCAAGGACATCCTCACCCCTGGAGTCTGTAACCCTCTTCCTCTGCTGGCTTCTTTCCAATAACATTTGTACAACCTTGGGGCTCTCTCATCCTTTTTTTTTTTTTTTTTTTTTTTTTGCCATACTGGGGATTGAACCCAGGGGCATTCTACCTCCAAGCTCCAACTCCAGCCCTTTATTTTATTCTTTATTTTGAAACAGAGTCTCACTCAGTTGCAGAGAGCCTAAGTAGCTGAGGCTGGCCATGAACATGCGATCCTCCTGTCTCAGCCTCCCAAGTACTGGGATTACAAGTGTGCGCCACCATGCCCCGCTTCTCTCCCATCTTCAAAGCACGCAATGCCACTTCTTTCTCATCTGCTCATCCCTTCTTCCCCTCTCCAATCTGGCCTCTACCCCATAGCTCCACCTAGATAGCTCCCTTTAATGTCACCTGTGACCCCCATGTCCTAGGCAGCATTGGGCACTTTTGCTGGGCTGCCAAGAGAAAAACACCTTCGTTTCCCCCTCCTCTCGGCTTACCCCTTCTCTTTTTGGGGGGTGGGTACTGGGGCATGAACCCAGGGGCATTCTATCTCCAAGCTGTACCTCCACAGCCCCCCCTTTTTTTGTGATACCGGGGATTGAACCCAGGAGCGTTCTACCTCCGTGCTACATCCCCGGCCCTATTTTTTTATACTTTATTTTGAAACCGGGTCTCACGAAGTTGCGGAGGACCTCACTAGGTAGAGAGAGAGAGAGAGAGAGAGAGAGAGACAGAGAGACAGAGAGAGAAAGAGAGAGAGAGAGAGAGAGAGAGAGAGAGCTGAGGCTGGCCGCGAACCCGGATCCTCCGGTCTCTGCCTCCCAAAGTACTGGGATTACAAGCGTGCGCCACCACGCCCGGCCCCCCTTTTTTGAAATAGGATCTTGCTAAGTTGCTGAGGGCCTTGCTAAATTGTCCAGGCTGGCCTCAAACCTGTGATTCACCTGTCTCAGCTTCCCAAGTACTGGGATTATAGGTGTGCACCACAACAGCAGGATGGTCCACCCAGTCTCTGACCCCTTTGTGGGCTCTGCTTCCTTCTCCAGGCTCATTGTTCACCTTTGCATAATTATTACATGCAGTAAGGGGTCTTATGGAAGCAACAAACAGTTTTCTCCTGAAGAGTATTCTTCTGTCCATACCTGAGTACCTGACTCAACAGCCACTGTTTTTCTTCTTGCTTGTCCCTCTAATTTTTTTGTTTGCTTTTTTTTTTTTTTTTTGTGGTACCGGGGATTGAACCAAGGGGCGTTCTACCTCCGCGCTACGCCCCCGACCCTATTTTTTATACTTTATTTTGAAACCGGGTCTCACGAAGTTGCGGAGGGCCTCACTAGGTAGAGAGAGAGAGAGAGAGAGAGAGAGAGAACGCTGCGCGCGCGTGCACAAGCTGAGACTGGCCACGAACCCGGATCTCCCGGTCTCCACCTCCCCAAAGTACTGGGATTACAAGCATGCGCCACCACGACCGGCTTGTTTGCTTTTTTTTGGTACTGGGGATTGAACCCAGGGGTAATCTATCTCTAAGCCACACCCCCAGCCCTTTGTATTTTAAAACAGGGTCTTGCTAAATTGTTGAGTGTCTGGCTAAATTGCTGAGGTGTGCCGGGCGTGGTGGCGCACGCTTGTAATCCCAGTACTTGGGAGGCTGAGACAGGAGGATCACAGGTTCGTGGCCAGCCTCAGCTATTTAGTGAGGCTCTCCACAACTTAGTGAGACCCTGTTTCAAAATAAAGAATAAAAAACAGGGCTGGGGGTATAGCTCGGAGGTAGAATGCCCCTGGGTTCAATCCCCGGTACCGCAAAAAAAAAAAAAAAATAAAAATAAAAATAAATAAATAAATTGCTGAGGTGGCCTCAAACCTGTGATCCTCCTGTCTCAACCTCCCAAGTACTGGGATTATAGGCATTTGCCACCATGCCCCGCCTTGTCCCTTTAATTTTTATCAAGGTAATATACACACACACAATTGAATAAGTCCAACAGTTCTCTTTTGTGTGTGTGTGTGTGTGTGTGTGTGTGTGTGTGTGTGTGGTACTAGGGATTGAACCCAGGGGCATTCTACCTCTGAGCTACACCCCAAGACCAATTTTATTTCTTATCTGGAAACAGGATCTCACTAGGTTGCTGAGAGCCTCACTAAATTGCTGAGGCTGTCCTTGAACATGCAATCCTCCTGTCTCAGCCTCCCAAGTACTGGGATAAGCGTGCGCCACCATGCCCAGCCTTCTTCAGCTTTATAAACTCCTCTTAACCCAACTTCATACCTAGTCAAACTGGTCAGAAATCTATTTGTTTCACGTTGTTTCCTAGAGGTCATCCTTCTGGAGGCTTCTTCCTCTGGATCCAAACTGGGCAGGCAGCCCTGTCAGCCTGGAACACTCCACTGCCACTGTTCTGGGACTCTCCTGTCTCCCAATCTCTCATTATATTATTACTATTATTATTATTATTATTATTATTATTATTGGTACTGAGGATTGAACCCAGAGGCATTCTACCTCTGAGCTAGATCTTCGGCCTTATTTATTTATTTGAAACAGGGTCTCACTAAATTGCTAAGGCTGGCCTCAAACTCGCGATCCTCCTGTCACATCAGCCTCCCAAGTACTGGGATTATAGGCATGCACCACTGTACCCAGCTTCCCCCACTCTTTCTTGCACTAATACCAGTTTTCTCATGCCATGTCTTCTCTGTCATGATTAGCTCATTCTGTTAGACATACTTAGTGCTCACCAAATATTCTGAGTGATCTCTTATATTTCCAAGTCTTCTGCACAGTGAAATTAGGTTAAATGATCAATTTGGCCAATGAACTGTACAGGGAAATAACATGTGCTCCTCCTCCTCCTCCTCCTCCTCCTCCTCCTCCTCCTCCT
>PVJS01030688.1:0-10801 GCA_004027185.1 Glis glis | reverse complement strand
AGTACTGGGATTACAGGCGTGTACCAGCACTCCTGACTAACATCTGTTATTTCCAAGACAAAACACATAGGAGCTGGTGTGTTGCTGCCCGTCACTGCGTTCCTGCTATGGTGTTGTTGGAGGAAATGCATTCCATATGAAGCTACGAGGTAGTGTGACCCGTCTGCATGAGCCTGTGAAAGTCCAGCCAGGAAAACAAAAGAACTTCTTTTTTCCTTTTTTTGGTACTGGGGATTTAACCTTGGGGCATTCTACTTTCAAGCTACACTCCCAGCCGTATGTATGTATGTGTGTATGTATGTATGTATGTATATGTGGTGCTAGGGATTGAACCCAGGGGGTTTCTACCTCCAAGCTACACCCACAGCCCTTTCTATTTTTTTTTTCATTTTTTGAAACAGGGTCTCACTAAGTTGCTGAGAGTCTTGCTAAGTTGCTGAGGCTGTCCTCAAACTTGCACTCCTCCTGTCTCAGCCTCCCAAGTACTGGGATTACAGGCATATACCACCATGCCTGGCTTTTTTTTTTTTTTTAATTTTGAAACAGGGCCTTGCTAAATTGATGATGGTCTCCCTAAATTGCTGGGACTCTCCTCAAACCTCCTATCTCAGCCTCCCAAGTATTGGGATTACAGGCATGTGCCACTATATCCAGCACAGAAGAACTCTTAAGTAATCACAAAGAACATCAAATACAGGGAAATGGCTATGACCATGCAAAAAGATTGCAATATCACTCAGGGGAAGATGAGAACACCAGATATCAGTACTCTGATATCTAGAGGAGCAAAAGGGAAAGTGATGTTATAGATAACTACAGAGCCACACCATCGTTGTATGATGGGAGCTGCTGCAGTCCCTGTTGGAAATGAAATAAGCAAGAATCTAGGAGCCCGGACTCACCAGCCACCATGGGAGGTATCACTAGAAGCAGGAAATGTCTTGTGTCCCACCTAGACTTTTACTTTATATTTATTTATTTATTTATTTTTGCGGTACCGGGGATTGAACCCAGGGGCGTTCTACCTCCGCGCTACACCCCCGGCCCTATTTTTTTATACTTTATTTTGAAACCGGGTCTCACGAAGTTGCGAAGGGCCTCACTAAGTAGCTGAGGCTGGCCGCGAACCCGGATCCTCCAGTCTCTGCCTCCTAAGTACTGGGATTACAAGCGTGCGCCACCACGCCCGGCTACTTTTTTTATTTTTATTTTTGCAGTACTGGAGCTTGAACCCAGGGGCACTTTACCACTGAGCTATATTCTCAACCTTTTTTATATTTTATTTTGAGACAGAGTCTCACTAAGTTGCCCAGGCTGACCTCAATCAACTCTGTGATCAGGGAGATCTGGAGTAGCTGGGATTACTGGGATTGCTGGAATCAAGAGTAGCCTCTGGAGTAGCTGGGATTACAGGCAAGTGCCCCAGAACTCTGCTCCACCCAGACTTCTGATCTCTCAGAACCCAGCCAGAAGCCACCTGGTGAGGGGATCTGGGAAATGTAGTTTGCATTCTTCTAGCCTCCTGCAACAGGGAGCTGAACAGGGAAGTATGGGAACCAAATCAAGAGGCAAAGGACACATAACTGGCACATGTAGTGAGTACTGGCAACCCGTGTTGGGGCTAAGATACTGAGAATGATGCTGTAGTTAGTATTGGTTATCCTGACCTTCATTTTTGGTAGATTCTTTCTTTTTCTTTTCTTTTCTTTCCTATCCTCTTTCTTTCTTTTCCTTTTCCTTTTTCTTTCTTTCTGTGCTGGGTATTGAATCCAGAGGCATTCTACCTCCAAGTTAAACCCCCAGCTCTTTTTCTTTCTTTTTTAAACAATGTCTCGCCAAGTTGCTGAGAGTCTGGCTACATTGCTGAAGCTGTCCTGGAACCTGCAAATCCTCCTGTCTCAGCCTCCCAAGTACTGGGTTACAAATGTGCGCTGCCCAGTTTGTGTTTTTGCTTTTGAGACAGCATCTTGCTAAATTCCTTAGGCTGACCTTGAATTTGCAATGCTCCAGCTTCAGCCTCCCAAGTACTGGGATTACAGATATGGGCTACTATACCCGGCTCTAGTGGTTTTGGGGGGTTTTTTGGGGTGGGTACTGGGGATTAAACCCTGGGGCATTCTACCTCTGGCCACACTCCCAGCCCTATTTTATTTTATTTTATTTTGGTACTGGGGATTGAACCCAGGGACATTCTGCCTCCGAGCTACACCCCCAGCCCTATTTTTTATTCTTTATTTTGAAACAGGGTCTCGCTAAGTTGCAGAGGGCCTCACTAAGTAGCTGAGGCTGGCCGCGAACCTGTGATCCTCCTGTCTCAGCCTCCCAAGTACTGGAATCACAAGCGTGCACCACCACGCCTGGCTCTATTTTATTTTTTTAATTTTATTTATTTATTTATTTATTTATTTATTTATTTATTTATTTATTTTGTGGTACCGGGGATTGAACCCAGGGGTGTTCTACCTCCGCGCTACACCCCCGGCCCTATTTTTTATACTTTATTTTGAAACCGGGTCTCACGAAGTTGCGGAGGGCCTCACTAAGTAGAGAGAGAGAGAGAGAGACAGGAAGAGAGAGAGAGAGAGAGAGAGAGAGCTGAGGCTGGCCGCGAACCCGGATCCTCAGGTCTCTGCCTCCCAAAGTATTGGGATTACAAGCATGCACCACCACGCCCGGCTTTATTTTTAATTTTGAAACAGGGTCTCACTAATTTGCTGAGGGCCTTGCCATGTTGCTGAGGCTGGCGTTAAACCTGCCAGGAGTATGCCGCCACACCCGGCTCTAATGGTCTTCTTGAGAAAAGGTATATGGCAAGTAGATCTTTGGAAACCTTCATGCGATAGTTAATTTTATGTGTCAACTGGATTGAGAGAATGTATTCCATGCCTCCCTCTAGTTTCTCATGGTTTGTTGGCAGTTTTGTTGTCACTTGCCTTCTAGAAGTATCAGCCCAATATCTGCCTTCATCCTCACACAGCATTCTACCTGTGTATGTGTGTCTCAGTGTTGTCCCAATTTCCCCTTTTCATTGGGACACCAGTCATATTGGATTAGGATCTTCCCTAATGACCTCATCTTCACCTAATTAATTACATGTGCAACGAATCTATTTCCAAATAAGTGACTGGGAGGCTAGGACTTCAACAATATGAATTTTAGGGTGGGGAAACACAGTTCAATTTTGACTCACAGTCCTGCCAGGTGCTTTGTGTGAACGTTGGGGCCTTCATCAGGAAAGTCAGGGATGCCCACCATGAACAGTGACTTCAGAAGGAAGCTAAGAACCCAGGAACTAGACATCTTCCAATTCCTCTGAAACACCCCCACAGCCCAGGAAAGCCATGCCCCTGCAGGAGAGCTGACCGGTCCTCTCCAGCCTCCATGATATTCCCTGAGCAACCAGGACTTGTACTCAGCACAGCCCTACGGACAAACCCAGAATCAGAAGAGAGAGAAGAGGAACACCTGGGAATCAGGCAAAATGGCAAGAATGTCCCAACTTACAGCTCAGAAAGTCTGAGACTTGTTGGAGGAGTGCGGGGAAACGGTCCAGGGAACAAAGCATGAGTTGGGTCAAGCCAGATGCAAGGACTACATGCTAACGGGAGTCTGTATTTTGTACCAGCTTGCCCACAGGGCATGGAGCCAGCAGTTTTCAGGAAGTCAGGGCCAACTGAACCAAATATGGGCCTGAGCCTGGTGCACTGCTGCCAGCCTGGGACTGAGGAAAAACCCAGAGTCCTGCGGCAGGAATGCTGGGCTGGATGGGTTACAGGCGTCTGCCGCTCCCCATCTCCCCCCTGAACTGTTTCTCCCATATGGGCTCAGAATTCCACCCCCGGGATTAGGGAAATAGGTTAGTAATAGAAGCAACAGGATGATGGACAGGACCTCACTGGCCAGGCGTGGTGGCGAGCAGGCCATTGAAATGGACTTCCTAGTCTGAGCTGGGATGGAAAGATGCTCTGCTGGTCAATGCCAGGAGAAAGAGCTAAACTCCAGGGGCAAATCGGGAGTTACCTTGTGTGTGAGGCATCCTGTGGGTGGGGTGGAACTCAGTTCTTAAGAATGGCCTGAGCCGGGCGTGGTGGCGCACACTTGTAATCCCAGTACTTTGGGAGGTGGAGACCGGAGAATCCGGGTTCGTGGCCAGCCTCAGCTTGCTCACTCGCTCTCTCTCTCTCTCTCTCTCTCTCCCTGTCTCTCTCTTTCTCTCTACCTAGTGAGGCCCTCTGGTGCCACTATTTGGCCAAGGTAATCTGGAAGAGGGACAAGAGCTGAGCACCGTCTGCCACAAACAAGTCCTCTGACACTGAAGGGGTCTCAGCATCCACTACACCTCTTCCCCCTCTCACCCCAGCCTGGGGCTCCCCATAAAGGTCCTGGGCCAAGGCCACCAGGAGGGGAACTTGGGAGATGGGAGGCAGCTAACCAGCCACACTAAGCTGAGTAGTCAACACACATGCCTTTGAGGTAGCAAGGTATTTTCGGCTCAGGAGGGGCCTGACCTGCAGAAATCAGGCTACCATAGCCAGGTGTGGTGGTGCACAACTGTAATCCCAGTACTTGCAAGGCTGAGACAGGAGGATTGCAGGTTCAAGGCCAGTCTTGGCAACTTAGCAAGATCCTGTCTCAAAAATAAAAAATAAAAGGGCTGGGGGTGTAGCTCAGAAGTAGGATACCCCTGGGTTCAATTCCCAGTACCAAAAAAAAGAAAAGAAAGAAAAAGACATCAGACTACTGTGTCATTGTGGTTCCAGAAACAGAATTAGCAATCAATTTCAGTTTTATGAGACTGTGTCACCAGAAAAATCCCAAACCTGGTGCAAAAGGATCTGTAAGGGTTCTCTGCTTCCCAGACAATCCCCAAGCCCGAAGAAAGAGCAAATCACCTGCCTCCCCCGCTGATTATAACTAAAACTGGGAAAACACACAAAAAAAACAGTGCCCGAAGTCTGTATAAATAATAGCAGGCAGGTTGGGAAGGAAAGTCAAGACATGAAGAAAAGTCTGATGGCAGGCTGCTCTCGCGGCTGTAGGTCTTCTTCTCCATCCCTGGGCCTTGGCCACGGGCGGCTGCAGCAGGGGACAGCGCAGCCAGTGAAAACAGCAGAACTGCCGGACAACCAGGCTTTGTAGCGAGGGCTGGAAGAGCGGTCCCAGGAGCCTCGAGTGGGAGAAGGGTCTTCGCATTTTACTCCTTGTTTCTGTCCCAGTCCCCTGTGAGGAACTGCACTGTCATGGTGGTGGCAGCAATCATCTAAAGTCCTGAGAGGTAATCCATATTTCTGGAGAAAGGTCCCTGCTGTGTGAAGAGCAGGCCATTTTGCTTTTTCTTCTTACTTAGCAATAAAGCCTAGTATGAAACATGTCATTACTCCCCTCCAGCACTATCTTGACTTCTAACACGTATTTTTCAAGTGTGTGTGTGTGTGTGTATGTGTGTGTGTGTGTGTGTGTGTGTGTGTGTGTGTGTGTGTGTTTTAATTAAGAAATATAGCATGAAAGCCAGGCGTGGTGGCGCATGCCTGTAATCCCAGTACTTGTGAGGCTGAGACAGGAGGATCGCAGGTCAGCCTCAGAAACTTAGCGAGGCCCTCAGCAACTCTGTTTCTAAAATAAAATAAAATACCGCTGAACCTAGTGAGACCATTTCAAAATAAAAATAAAACAGGGCTGGGGTTGTAGCTCAGAGGTAGAATGCCTCTGGGTTCAATCTCCAGTATCAAAAACAAACAAAAAAATTTTTTTTTTAAAACAAGTTCTCATTTGGGAGGCAGAGACCAGAGGATCCAGGTTCGTGGCCAGCCTCAGCTCTCTCTCTCTCTCTCTCCTTAGTGAGGCCTCTGTAACTTCGTGAGACCCGGTTTCAAAATAAAGTATAAAAAATAGGGCCGGGGGTGTAGCGCGGAGGTAGAACGCCCCTGGGTTCAATCCCCGGCACTGCAAAAAAAATAAAAAAACAAGTTCTCACTAAGTTGCTGAGGCTGACCTCGAACCTGCAATCTTCCTGTTTCAGCCTCCCAAGTACAGGAATTATAGGTGCCTTATTGTGCCTGGCCAGGTGCCCTATTGTGCCTGGATTTTTTCTCTTCTATTAGTTTTCTGTACATGTCTTTCATCTTTCTGAAGCCTTTTGCTTTTTTTGGAGTTCATTATACATTCTGAAGAGATACTGTTTTATATACTGCAAATATTTCCTCATGTGTCAATTTTTAACAGATGTAAAACATTTGGTAAATGCCTGGCACACACTAATTGCTAAATAGGAAGTATCATTTTCATTATTAATAAGGAAGAAGCAAGAATTGGTGAACATGTGAACAATCAGCCTCTATCTCCATTTTCAGTAGGTTAAGTACTCTGTGCTGAGAATACCACCAAGGGAAGTCTGTGGCTCTAGTGGCTTATATTTTTTACATTTTTTCTTTCCTTTTTATTTTGGCAAGAACTATCCTGGGTCCAAGAGGAAGGAAGACACATCCAGCCCCTGGACACATTTGGTAGAGGCTCAGAGACCATCTGGAACGAGGGAGCAACTGAAAGCCGGTTTTCAATCCTTTTCTGAAACACTTAGTAACAGACCAGGCACAGTGATGATCTCTTCAGTCTCAGGGATGTGTCCCCCCAAGAGGTGGAAGTCAACATTCTCCTTCAGTTCCTGATCTGACATCAGCAGATTTACATACACCCATGAAACACATTCAAACCAGGGGGATAAGATCACACTCAAAGAAAATGTCCTTTATAGTTCATGGCTACTTGAAGCAATTTGAAAACAGATTCCTAATGGGCTTCATTCACCTTGAGGCTGGTTCCTATACCCTAGCTGTGGCTGACAGTCCAGGGGCCCAGGGAAAGCTGTAGGCTCTTGTCCCTGAGAAAGAACATATGGTCCTTACCAACCAAGGACAGCCCTTACATGCAACTCCCTCAGCTCACGTTCCTGACCTTGGGGGATGCCTTAAATTGCGGGTTTTGTTTGTATGGTGCTGGGGCTTGAACCCAGGGGCATTCTACCCCCATCTATACTTCCAGCCCTATTTTATTTTTTATTTGGAAACAAAGTCTCGCTAGGTTGCTGAGGGCCTCACAAAGTTGCTGAGGCTGGCTTTGAACCTGCAATCCTCCTGTCTCAGCCTCTCAAGTACTGGGATTACAGGTGTGCACTACCACACCCAGCTAAACTCCAGGTTTTATTAATTATTTTTGTGTGTGATACTGGGGACTGAAATCAGGGACCTTCTACCTCCGAGCTACAACCCTAGCCCAATTATATATATATATATATATATATATATATATATATATATATTTTTTTTTTTTTTTTTTTTTTTTTTTTTACAGTACCAGGGATTGAACCCCGGGGCATTCTACCTCTGGGCTACACCCCCAGCCCTATTTTTTATTCTTTATTTTGAAACAGGGTCTCACTAAGTTGCGGAGGGCACTAATTAGCTGAGGCTAGCTGTGAACCTGGATCCTCCAGTCTCAGCTTCCCAAGTACTGGGATTACAAGCGTGCGCCACCACACCTGGCTTAAACTCCAGGTTTTAAACACACACACACACACACACACACTCGAGAGACTTTGCTGGGCCACCTGGTTTAGTCTGGTTTTCCAGGCCCTGGCCTTCAACCAGGAACAGAAGAGTAAATAAAGGACAAGGTCAAGTTTCTTTCCTACGAGTTAATCTCAGCCCTCTCAAGTGCCACTGTTTGCTACTACCATCTGTCACTTCTCACTTTCAGGATAGGGGAGAAAATGATATGGTCACTGAGTTTTCCTTCCTGCTCAAATTAATGAGAACTCTTTAAGTGGATACCTTCCATAGAGCATACCAGGAAAAAAGTTCCTGAGGCTGAATTTTATATCTGAGGGAAGAAAGAACACAGACCTGAAACAGACAGACAAGGAGTGTGCCAAGTACTAACAGAGCCCTGAGTCCCGGCTCAGGGTAGGGACAATGTCTGCAATGTTTCTGTAAAAAGTGGCTAAAAACTTGTACTTGACCATTTTACCATGAACATCACACACTGGGAAGAAAAACCCCATGGCTCATATTTATTTATTCAGTACTGGGGACTGAACCCAGGGGCATTCTACCTCCAGGCTACACCCCCAGCCCTATTTTTTATTATTTTTTTTTTTGTAGTACTGGGGATTGAACCCAGAGGCATTCTACCTCCAAGCTATACCACCAACCCTATTTTTATTCTTTATTTTAAAACAGGGTCTCACTAAGTTGCGGAGGGTCTCACTAAGTAGCTGAGGCTGGCCGCGAACCCTGATCCTCCTGTCTCAGCCTCACAAGTACTGGGATTACAAGCATGCACCACAACGCCCAGCTTATTCTTTATTTTGAAACAGGATCTCACTAAGTTGTGGAGGGCCTCACTAAGTAGCTGAAGCTGTCCTCAAACCTGCAATCCTCCTCTCAGCCTCACAGCTCATATTTATTATTAAAATATATCCCATAGGGCTGGGGGGTCTGGCTCAGTGGTAGAGCACTTGCCTAGCTTGTGTGAGGCCCTGGGTTCAGTTCCCAGCACCTCAAAAAAAAATTCCATACAGTCTATAAAACTGTTTAGAAAAAATTTATTTCAACATATGAAAGGAAAATTTCAAGACCCCAGATAAAACAGAGAAGTTCCTTTCCAAATTGATGGGAAATCCCGACGGTGTCCCTGAGCAGTGCCCAGTGCCAAGTACACGCGGTCCCAGCTCTGAGCTCACGGAGCTGCAGAACGAGCCTGTGTCTATGGCAGACACATCACATTCACGGGGAAAGAGACCAGGCAAGTGGACTTGCAGGTACGGCTTCTCCGACAGTGCTCCTCCCGGCACAGGCTCCGATAGTGTGTCTAAAAGACACGAGTGAACCAAGGCTCACGGAATTGGCATATTTAAAAACACCCGCAGCATTCTCTCTGCAGAGGGCTGTATGTTTTTTCTTTCATCCATCCAATCTGGATTTTTAAGAATGTGACCAGGTAGGAGGCACCTGGGCTACTACAACTTGGAACTTCCGCACCAAGACAATTCTGCTGGCCAGGAGGGCTACCTGCTGCCTCCCTAGGGTCTTCTGTGGGGCCGGTGCCCCTTTCTCCGGAAGGCTTCCTTGACTCAGGTGCAGAAGGCACACTGTTGCTTGGTGGCTCGCGAGGGGCTGGCCTAGCGCATGGGCCTGAATGGAAATGTCACGCCTGAGATGAAGGTGTGCCCAGGGTGTGTGGGCAGGGCAGGGTGGGCAGCGGGGTGGGCTGGCACAGCCCCGTAGCCCAGTGGGGGCGTGTGGATGTGAGGGTAGAACCCAGGGGGGAGCGCTGCATGTGGTGACTGCTGCACCGGGCCCGAGATCACCAACTGGAGCAGGCTGCAAACACAAGGAGAAGGGTTAGGACCACCGGTTCTAAGACAACAACCTTCTGCAACACAACCTTGTGTGCCCACAGACCAGGAGAGGCATCAAGGAAGTCACAGCCATGTGGACCTCAGGGCAGGTGAACAGTGTGCACAGGAGGAAGGGAGGGGCTGGTGGCTGGGGAAGAACAGAGGAGGTAACGAGGTGGCAAGGTTTAGCCTGTGATCCAGGCAGAGTGAGAGGAGGGACTGGCAACAGAAGAGCCCTTTGTGAAGAAAAGGGTCTACACCCCAGGCCCTTGGGCTACATGGAAGTTCTGATATGGCACCTGCAGCCCCTCCACACTTGGAGCGTGGGGCCCGTTGCAGGTCAGCCTCTGTTTCAGCCTCACTAGCCTTCCACTTATGGTGGACAGCCATCATGGCGATGAGGACAGCAGGCCATAGTTTTTTCAAAGAATTCTTTTTTTATTTTTTCTTCCAGTAGTAGGGATGGAACCCAGGGGGGCTCTACCACTGAGCTATACCTGCAGTCCTTTGTATTTTTTTATTTTTAGACAGGGTCTCACTAAGTAGCCCAGGCTGGCCTTGAACTAGTGATCCTGCCTCAGCCTCCTGAGTTGCTGGGATTATAGCCATTCTTAATGACTGAGTTCTAACTGAACTTCTTGCAAGCACAATCCCCATGAGAGCCAGCCTTTCAAATGACCTTGAAATCAAAAGTGTAGCACAGCCCCACCTTGGACACGGCCTAGGCCTGGACCTGGCAGCCTCTACTGACCTGAGTAGTCTCCTCCCCCCGCCCCCTGTGGAGCTGCAGCCCTCCTGCTCACGCACTCCTCCACACCGGGGCCACAGCCTCCCCACCAGACCTGGTCCCTGGGTCTCTGTGAACAGCTGCATGACTCACCAGCCCTCCCACTCATGATCAAGCCCCAAAGTGCTTGGACCCCCCCAATCAGGAAAGACCTTTCCCTTTCCACAGCCTCTACCTTCTGGAGGTCCTCCTTCCTGAATTCAGCATTGGTTCCCAACACTGGGTCCTTCTGAGGCCCCTTAAGGAGTTTCTCTTTTCTAGCCCATGCCTCCAAGGATGACTAGCAGAACCTCCGGGCTCCGCTCACCATCTCCAGCTCTTCCCGCCCCAGCCCACCCACATCCCACCATCAGCCTCCAGTAACCAACTCCTCACAGCTTCTCCCCATCAGAAACTACCCAGGCTGCCGGGCGTGGTGGCGCACACTTGTAATCCCAGTACTTTGGGAGGCGGAGACCGGAGGATCCGGGTTCGCGGCCAGCCTCAGCTCTCTCTCTCTCTCTCTTTCTCTCTCTCTCTCTCTTTCTCTCTCCCTGTCTCTCTCTCTCTCTACTTAGTGAGGCCCTCCGCAACTTCGTGAGACCGGTTTCAAAATAAAGTATAAAAAATATGGCCGGGGG
>PVJS01030687.1:0-23922 GCA_004027185.1 Glis glis | reverse complement strand
TCTCTCTCTCTCTCTCTCTCTCTCTCTCTCTACTTAGTGAGGCCCTCCGCAACTTCGTGAGACCCGGTCTCAAAATAAAGTATAAAAATAGGGCCGGGGGCGTAGCGCGGGGGTAGAACGCCCCTGCGTTCAATCCCTGGTACCGCAAAAAAAAAAAAAAATGAATTTATGGAAGAGTCTACCTATGTCCACATATCCTTTCTTCATACCATTCATAAAAGACTTAATTGTGAGCCGGGCGTGGTGGCGCATGCTTGTTATCCCAGTACTTGGGAGGCAGAGACTGGAGGACACGGATTCACGGTTAGCCTCAGCTACGTAGTGAGGCCCTCCGCAACTTAGCGAGACCCGGTTTCAAAGTAAAGGATAAAAAATGGGGCTGGGGGGGCCGGGCGTGGTGGCGCACGCTTGTAAACCCAGTACTTTGGGAGGCGGAGACCGGAGGATCCGGGTTCGCGGCCAGCCTCAGCTCTCTCTCTCTCTCTCTCTCTCTCTCTCTCTTTGGTGAGGCCATCTGTAACTTCGCGAGACCCGGTTTCAAAATAAAGTATAAAAAATAGGGCTGGGGGTGTAGCACGGAGGTAGAACGCCCCTGCGTTCAATCCCTGGTACCTCAAAAAAAATAGGGCTGGGGGTACACCCTGGGTTCAATCCCCAGTACTGCAAAATAAAAAGAGACTTAATTGTGAAATAAATAAGGAATGTTTGCTCACATGAGCAAATATTTCTAAATATTATTGCTCCACCTGTGCTTCCCATGAGTCACTGCGGCTCTCGTCCTGTTCTGCTTGTCATCTGCCCTCTCTGGTCTGATCAGGCTCTGGGTAGACTCACTCTTTCCCTACTCTGCACTCTTTTTCCTTTTCATTCCACATACAAGTCCTGGTCTGGCTCTCTGTCTAGACAGTGGCACTGAATAGTTTCCTTCTTAGCCTGCCTTTAGTTGTTTGATATTTCGAAGTTTTATCCTCTGTACTAAACTCTCACTTCCTTGAGGTAAGTGATACATTATTATTATTATTATTATTATTGTTTCGGGGAATATAAGAGGTTTATTTAGGGAAGTGGGGGTATAGCTTAGGAGAAGGCCATGATAAAGGGGTATGTTCCAGAGAAAGT
This sequence comes from Glis glis, assembly GCA_004027185.1. Classification (NCBI taxonomy): domain Eukaryota; kingdom Metazoa; phylum Chordata; class Mammalia; order Rodentia; family Gliridae; genus Glis; species Glis glis. The sequence goes on along the minus strand of PVJS01030687.1, from coordinate 22,803 downwards.
GTCTGGAATGGTCCATTTCTGGAAGTGGAAAATGGTCTATTATATTATTTTTGTGTGTGGTACTGCAGATTGAATCCAGGGGCTTTCTACCTCTGAGCTCTAAACCCCAGCCTTATTTTGTTTTATTTATTTATTTATTTGTACTGGGGATTGAAACTGAGGTCATTTTACCTCCAAGCTACACCCTCAGCCCTTTTTATTTTTTATTTTTTTCTTTCAAAACAGGGTCTTGCTAGGTTACTGAGGGCCTCGCTAAGTTGCTGAGGCTGGCCTCAAACCTGTGATCCTCCTGTTTCAGCCTCCCAAGTACCAGGATTACAGGTATGAGCCACCATGCCCGGTTTATTTTTTATTTTGAAACAAGGTCTCACTAAGTTACTGAGTGTCTCTCTGAGTTGCTGAGGCTGGCCTCGAACCTACGATCCTCCTGGCTCAGCCTCCAGAATACTGGGATTACAGGTGTGCACCACCACACCCGGCCAGTGATACCTTATTTAAGGAGTGTCTGAATGAATTCAGTGTACAGGAGACACATGAGGGTATGCTTTAGACTCAGCATAACTCAGGGTCCCTTCCAGTGCTCCCTAATATCCAACAGTGTCTAGCACAAAACTGGGCACAAAGACGTCTAATAAATCCATGCTTCATGGAATTGAAGACACTTGTGCTTTGTTTAGGTCACAACATAATCAAGACACATAATCAAGAATTCTCATATAAAAATCCAAAGTGAACCTGAAGTGAACCTAAATGAACCTGAAGTACTGGAACCAGCAATACAGTGGAAAAGAACTCACAGCTAGTCAGAGACAGAGTGGAAAAATACCAGGCTGGTCACGAACCATTTCCAAGTTCCTGTTTCCTTCACTGAACAGAGGGTTTCTTCATCCAATCACAGAAACTCCTCAGGGGAAGCCAGTGAGTGTCAGTCTACCTGCAGGAGGCAGAGGCTGAGCTTGCCATCTTAGAAGAAGCCTACCTGTGCATATTTTATTTTTTTCTCTTAGAATGTCTGGCATGGAACAATGATCATTTCCACTGATCATTTGTTCAGAGGGGGTAATTTCATGTTAAGTCAGAGATTAGGTGTAACATTTAATTTAATTTTCAGTTTCCCAATTCCTTTAATTTCTTAAAACAGAAATTACTCTCATTAAAGTATGAACTGCAAGTCACAACAAAATGTGGTGGAAGAGTTTTAAATTCAAGTATACAAAAAAAATTAAATTAAAAGAGAGGCCGGGTGTGGTGGCACACGCTTGTAATCCCAGTACTTTGGGAGGCGGAGACCGGAGGATCTGGGTTCGCGGCCAGCCTCAGCGCTCGCTCTCTCTCTCTCCCTATTTCTCTCTCTTTTTACTTAGTGAGGCCCTCCACAACTTTGTGAGACCCAGTTTCAAAATAAAATATAAAAAAATAGGGCTGGGGGTGTAGTGCGGAGGTAGAACGCCCCTGCGTTCAATCCCCGGTACCGCAAAAAAAAAAAAAAAAATTAAAAGAGAGAGTTGAAAGTAGGGAAGGCACTTCCACGCTTGAAAATTAAAGAAAGTTGCCGGGCGTGGTGGTGCACGCTTGTAATCCCAGTACTTGGGAGGCTGAGACTGGAGGATCCGGGTTCGCAGCCAGCCTCAGCTACTTAGTGAGGCCCTTCGCAACTTAGTGAGATCCTGTTTCAAAATAAAAGAATTTAAAAAATAGGTCTGGGGGTGTAGCTCGGAGGTAGAATGCCCCTGGGTTCCATCCCCAGTACCAAAAAAAAAAAAAAAGAGAGTTGCAGTAAATTAAAACGTAACTGGTAATAACTGGATGATTTTTTTTCTTGGTACTGGGGATGGAACCCAGGGGGCTTCTACCTCCGAGCTGTATCCCCAGCCCTATTTTTTTAAATTTATTTTGAAACAGGGTCTCACTAGGTTGATGAGAGTCTCACTACTTGCTGAGGCTGTCCTCGTACCTGCGATCCTCCTGTCTCAGCCTCCTAAGGCTGAGACAGTACGAGGATTACAAGTGTGTGCCACCATGCCCAGCTCTAGATGAATATTTTAAGGGGGTATAATAATTGCCTGCTAATAAAAGTGGAGCATCCAGAAAAAACATTTATGTATGTATGTATGTATTTTGGTGGTACTGGGGATTGAACCCAGGGGCATTCAACCTCTGAGCTACACCCCAGCCCTTTTTAAAAATTTTGAAACAGGGTCTCACTAAGTTGCTGAGGGTCACACTAAGTTGCTGAGGCTGGCCACAAACCTGCGATCCTTCTGTCTCAGCCTCCCAAGTACTGGGATTATAGGTGTGCACTACCACACCTGGCCATTTTTATATTTATTACACAGTGAACGTGTGCTCATTATAGAAAAAACTAGAAAATACAGATGAGAGAAGGGAAATATTTAAAAATCACCCAAGAGCCCGCCATCCTAGAAGAGAAGAGCAGCTCTTGACCTCTGGGGGCATCGTTGTTAAAATATGGATGATGAAGCCGGGCGTGGTGGCGCACGCTTGTAATCCCAGTACTTGAGAGGCTGAGACAGGAGGATCTGGGTTCGCAGCCAGCCTCAGCTACTTAGTGAGGCCCTCCGCAACTTTGTGAGACCTGGTTTCAAAATAAAGGATAAAAAATAGGGCTGGGGGTGTAGCTCGGAGGTAGAATGCCCCTGAGTTCAATCCCTGGTGCCGCAAAAAAAAAAAAAAATATGGATGATGAGTTTGATCCTTCCTACCAGTGGAGAATCAAAGGCACTAATTACTTCCTGCTCTAACCCCCAGTCCTCTTCCTGCGGCTGTGCTGGAAGTACCAGTGCAGCACCAAGCACCAGGGCCACTCCCTCCCCACCACGTGTTATAGGAGATGAAAGGGAAAGGCGGGCAGATGTCCATCTCCAGGAACACACCTCTCTGGTCCTTCCTCCTCCCATATGTGGAGAAGAGGTTGCTCTCTTCTCCCTGAAGCCCATCGAGGGGACTCCAAAGACTCATCCCTGAATAAGAGAGGTGCCTATGCTGGGTGTGGTGGCGCACGCTTGTAATCCCAGTACTTGGGAGGCTGAGACCAGAGGATCCTGGTTCGCGGCCAGCCTCAGCTACTTGGTGAGGCCCTCCGCAACTTAGTGAGACCCTGTTTCCAAATAAAGAATAAAAAATAGGGCTGGGGGTGTAGCCTGGAGGTAGAATGCCCCTTGGTTCAATCCCCAGTACCGCAAAAAAGAGAGAGAGGTGCCTATAAAGGGGGCACCAGCATCTCGTTCTTCAGTGGATCCTGGCTCAGGGGAAGACCCTCTTATGTGCGTCCTGTACAGGAGCAGAGCATCGTTTATGGTAAGAGTCCTTTGGGGAGGGGTTTGCAGCTCCGAGAATCTAGGAATGTGGTGTGTGTTTCTCAAAGCATCTTTATGTCTCTGGCTTGCTCTTTCCATCTGCACCACGAGGGCTGGTGGTGCACTTGCTCTGGAGAGCTCTGAAAGTGGGAGGCCCTTTTTGTGTGTGTGTGTGTGTGTGGTACCGGGGATTGAACCCAGGGCCGTTCCTCCGCGCTATGCCCCTGGCCCTATTTTTTATACTTTATTTTGAAACCGGGTCTCACGAAGTTGCGGAGGGCCTCACTAAGGAGAGAGAGAGAGTGCTAAGGCTGGCTGCGAACCCGGATCCTCCGGTCTCCACCTCCCAAAGTACTGGGATTACAAGCGTGCGCCACCACGCCCGGCGGGAGGCCCTCTTTGGAAGGACTATCAGGAATGCCTGGGTGTAAGGTAGTTGAGAAGCAAATGATCCAGCTCCTACCCCATCCCTGTCTTCTATATGCCCTGTAGGGCTCAAAAGACTGATAATTCTCCTAATTCTGAATAAATGAACATGGTCATTAAGAGACAGGAGCCTTGAAGCCGCTCAGCTGCACACTGTTGAGGGTTGAATAATGAAGTTTTCAACTTCAAGACAGCATTGGCAGGTGGAGCCAACGGAAGGAGTCCTGCTTCACGGCTATTGAGCAATGAGGGTGAAACTGAGCAGGTCACCAGGGAAGCCCACTCGTGGCCTGTGAGGAGAGGCCATGGCAGAAGAGGTCCCAATTGTCAGATGGAAACACTGAGTCAGAGCAAAGACGGGTCTTGCTGATATCTGGTGAGGAGGTCTCTTCTCAAAATTTCCTCTAGGTCATCAACATTGGAGGAGCTGGTGCCTAGGAAAGAGGAGGAAGGAGGTAGCTTAGAATCTGACCATGTTCCATACTCTGCACCCTCTATGCTAAGCAGCAAGAGAGAAGAAGAGAAGGAGAGGGAGAGAGAATCAAATATTAAGGATCATGTCTTAAATACAATAATAAGATGTTTTAGAAACTGAAAATTATTGGACTCTAGCTAAAACTTAACTCAAGAAACCACAACCACATGTATACCCCAATGAGTTGCAAATGCTCAATAAATTTGCTGTGTGTGTGTCTTTTCTCTTTCCTTTTTTTTTGGGGGGGGTACTGAGGATCAAACCCATGGACATTATACCTCCAGACTACACCCCCCAGCCCCTTTTATTTTGAAACAGGGTCTCACTAAGTTGTTGAGATTAGATTGCTGAGGCTGGCCTTGAACCTGTGATCCTACTGCCTCAACCTCCCAAGTACTGGGATTACAAGTATGTGTGTGTATATGTGTTTTCTGATAATTTGTTGAACTAGGTTATTCATACCAATTGTCCTATGGAGAAAAGCTAAAAATGCTGGACAATATATTTTTTAAACCTCAAGAGCATGTAAAAACTGACAAATAAATAGTTATTAGGGTAAAATTTAAGTATATGAAACAACTCTGAGTAGTAAACTAAGGACAAGATTTCCTTTTATCTTGAGGTCATTTGCTTAAATAGAAAAAGAATAAGCTGTGGCTTTCACTGCCTAGATGGCACAGGGAAGCAGGTGGATTGCCCAGAAACCAGCCATCCCTCTGTGGAACTGGAATCCCAAAATGCTGAACACTTGGTGAGAGATATTATGAAACAACTGTGTCCTCTACATTCAGATAAATGAGGAGAAAGACTAGTAGGATAGTGCAAGGGGACTGGGGGAGGGAATTATGGGGTTGATAATATGAAACCATTACAATATGTGAAAACAAAATAAAATTATATGGTGGGGGCTAAAGGGAGTTAAAGTATTTTAAGGTCAATGACAAAGGAAAAGGGATTTGTTAGCTTTATATTTTTGCAGTTAAAGTAGTCATGCTGTAGCAAATCTAGAGTAATAACTAAATGAATAGGAACAAAGTAAATGGCATTACAAACTAGTGGGAGAAAAAGTAAGTTCAAATAGGGCGATCCAGAGAGAAAAGTGGAATAGGAAGGACAAACTTTTAAAAAGAATAAGGTAGATATAAAACTAAATACATTTGTAAATGCTCTAAATAATAGACAAAGAGTGTCTGGAAAAAGATTCTAGTTATATGTTGTTTACTTGGGATATAGCCAAAATACAAGACTACAAAAAGATTAAGAGGATTGATAAAAATATACCATTAAATACTATAACTCCTCCTTCACCCCAAAGCTGGTATAACAAGATAGTTTTACACAGAATGGATTTCAAACACGCAAACATTACTAGAGATTAAGATAATGATGTACCAGGAAATAACAGTTATTTCAAACTTGTACAAACAGTGTGTCAAAATTCATGAGTCAAAATTATATATATACATATGTAATACTAGAAAAATAGATAAACTTATGATAGGAGATTTGTATCACTCTTCCTTTAATTTTTTATTTAACAAAAAACAATAGTTCAGTATAGAAATAAACATTTTGAACAACACTGTTACCACACTTGACTTACTGGATGGATATATTTAGAACACAGCAACATCTGTTGAATATATGTTCTTTTTTTTTTGGTACCGGGGATTGAACCCAGGGGCATTCTACTTCTGAGCTACACCCCCAGCCCTATTTTTTATTCTTTATTTTGAAACAGGGTCTCACTAAGTTGCGGAGGGCCTCACTAAATAACTGAGGCTGGCTGCAAACCCGGATCCTCCGGTCTCAGCCTCCCAAGTACTGGGATTACAAGCGTGCGCCACCACGCCTGGCTTATGTTCTTTTTAAGAGAAAGGAAAGTTTATAAAATGATCATTGACCTTCCAAGTTTCAAAGAATTGAAATCACACTGTATATATTTTCTGACTACATAGCAAGTCAGCTATAAATGAAAACCAAGAAGAGAACTAGAAATTCCACATATGTTTGGAAATTTTAAAAAAGTTTCTAAAACAACCATAGTGATTAAAGAGGAAATCATAGTGAAAATTAGAAAATATTTCAAACAAAGTGACAGTAAAAACACTGTATATCAACAATTGAAGGATATAGCCCAAGCAGTATTGAAAGGGAAATTTATACTCTTACATGCAAATATTCTAAGAGAAATAGGCTGATAATGAACTCAATATCTGAATAAGCTTTTTCCCCTGTGTGTGGGGTGTGTGTGTGTGTGTGTGTGTGTGTGTGTGTTGTACTGGGGACCAAACCCACGCATATTCTACATGCAGTCCTATTTTATTTTTTATTTTGAAACAGGGCACCACTAACTTAGTGCATTCTGGCCTCAAACCTGTGATCCTCCTGTCTCCCAAATACTGGGATCATAGGCGTGCACCACAATGCCCAGCTTGAATAAGCTTTAAAAAAAGATTAAAATGAGAATAAAGAAAGAAGAAATCAGAAATAGGAGGAAAAGCAAAAATTTATGAGATTATAAATAAACATATAATAGAGAGGAAGAACAAAACCAAGTGTTTTCTGAAAATAATAATTAGAGTATAAAACCAAGGGGGAAATGATCAAGAAATTAACAGATAAGGTGCTCTTAATCAATATTGGATTATTATAGATGCCTTAGATATCTAAAAGATAATAAATTGGATTTAAGAAGCAACTTTATAGCAAAATTGATAAATTCCCAGATAAATATAAAACTCACCAAAACAGACTCAAGAAGACATAGAAATCACTAATATTGTATAACTACCAAATAAATTGCATCTATAGTGAAACTTTTCCACAAAAATAAAACTTGTCAGGATCAAATAATTTCATTGGTGATTTCTCCCAAATAGTCAAGAAAACAATACTCCAATCTTCTGCAAACTCTAATAGGGAATAGAAAAATAAGGGACACTTCCTGACTCATTTACAAAGCCAGCAAAACTTTGGTACCAGAATGTAAAAGGATAACTAAAAGTTGCAATGGAGATCAGTGTGGAGATTCCTCAGAAAACTGGGAATGGATCCACCATACGATCTGGCTATACCACTCCTGGGTATCTTTCCAAAGGGGCTGAAATCAGAGAACCACAGTGATATATGCATACCCATGTTCATAGCAGCACAATTCACAATAGCCAAATTATGGAGCCAACCTAAGTGTTCATCAACAGATGAATGGATTACAAAATTATGAGATATACACACAATGGAATTCTACTCAGCAATAAAGAAGAACAAAATTATGTCATTTGCAGGACAATGGAAGGACCTGGAGAACATTATGTTAAGTGAGATTAGCCAGTCACAGAATGTGAAGGGTCATATGTTTTCTCTAATATGCACAAGCTAGGGAGTACAGGGATACCAGAGGAAGTCCAGATAATGGAGGAGAAACCTCAGTGGAGCCAGGGAGGTGGTCTAAGGGAAGGGGAGGGGGAAGAGTGAGGTCCATTAATGGAATTACTACAATCGACTATGTGTACATATGTGAAAATACCAATGTCAGTCTCAGTACTCTGTATTGGGAAGAGGGGAGATGGGGGGTGGGGAGGGGTGCCCACCAAGTGCTGTGTACATGTATGTCACTGTCAACATGATTTACATCATGATGTGAGACTATAATGCACCAATAAAAGCATATAAAAATAATGAAAGAAAAAGTTGCAGACCCATTTCACTCACGAACACGTATGCAGAACTCCTAAACAAAATATTAGGAAATTAAATCCAGCAATATATAAAAATATAATCCATTATACCATCAAAGCAAGAAGCAGAAAAAGCACTTAATAAAATTTAGTATCACTTCATGATAAACATTCTTAGCAACCTAAAAATAAAAGGGACTGTTTATCCACTGAATATTATCTCCAAAAATACCTACTACTCTACACATCACACTTAACAGCAACGTGTTAAAAGCTTTTAAGTCAGGCGTGGTGGCGCACGCTTGTAATCCCAGTACTTGGGAGACTGAGACCAGAGGATCTGGGTTCGCGGCCAGCCTCAGCTACTTAGTGAGACCCTGTTTCAAAATAAAGAATAAAAAATAGGGCTGGGGTGTAGCTCAGAGGTAGAATGCCCCTGGGTTCAATCCCCCAGTACCGCAAAAAAAAAGATAAAAAATAAAAAGCCTTTAGTTAGGTATGGTGGTGCATGACTCTAATCCCAGTACTTAGGAGGCTGAGACAGGAGGATCAGTCTCAGCAACCTAGCAAGACCCTCAGCAACTTAGTGAGACCCTGTTTCAAAATAAAAAGTAAAATAGGGCTGTAGGTCTAGCTCAGAGTCAGAATGTCCCTGGATTCATTCCCATAAAAAAGAAAAAAAAAAAGCTTTGCTTTGCTATTAAGAATGAGCCAGAGGTGCTTGCTGTAATTACTTCTAGCCAATATTGTAGTAAACTTCTTCAATATCACAGTAAAGATATATAAATGGTGAAAGATTAGAAAATAGTAATTTTCAAAGATGATATTTCTGTGTTTGTAGAAAATACTAAAGAATCTATACATAAACTTTTAGGATCAATAATAGAGTTCAACAAATTACCTGTATACACATGAAAAAACTAAATTGTAGTTTTACATACACACAATAATAGGTAAAATTGACATTAAGTGCAAGCAGTTCAAATAATGCTATGTACATATGCAAAATTATCAATTCCAGGCCAGGCATGGTGGCACACGCTTGTAATCCCAAGACTTGGGAGGCTGAGACAGGAGGTTCCAGGTTTGTGGCCAGCCTCAGCTACTTAGTGAGGCCCTTTGCAACTTAGTGAGACCCTGTTTCAAAATAAAGAATAAAAAATAGGGCTGGGGGTGTAGCTCAGAGGTAGAATGCCCCTGGGTTCAATCCCCGGTACTGCAAAAAAAAATATCAATACCAATCTCAATAACATGTATGGGGAGAGGCAGAGAGGGGGTAGGATCCAGACAGAAACACACCATGTATGTTTCTAACACTCTGAACCTCGTTATGATGTATAATTACAATACACCAACAAAAGTACATTAAAAAAACATGAAAAAAGAGCAAGCTAAGATTTTTCAAGTACTCAGGAATAAGCTAAACTAAAAGATACCAAATATCTCCAAAGAGAAAATGATAAAATTTTAATGAAGGACATTAAAGAAGACCTAAATGAAATAATTCGGTCATGATTATATACTGAAAGAACTCAATATGCTAAGATTTCAATCCTTTCTAAATTGATGTATAGATTCAATGTAAATCTAATAAAAGTCCCAGGAAGTGGTGTATGTAGGAAAGTTTGTGAACTGTTATCAAATTTATATAAAATGAAAAGGGCAAAACCTGTCATGATCTCTTAAGAAAAATAAAGTTATGAGGACTTGCTCTATCAGATAGCAATATAGCATGAGGGCAAGAAAGATACTGCTGGAGCCCTCCGGCAGAGTCGAAGGGTTCGAACTGTTCCTGAAATGGGGAGTGAGGATTGAGAGAAAAGAGAGAGAAAGAGACAAGGAGTAGCAAAGAGACGAGAGAGGAAAGACAAAGGATAGCTTCAAGAGAACTGCGGTCAATACCGTAGCCTTATCGGGAGGACTCTCAGTCAATACCGGAGCCTCATCGGGAGGACGGTCAGTCCATACTGCCGTGTGACGGTCAGTCAGAACTGCCGTGCCATCTTTATTTTGCTCGGACCTTATATATTCTTTCAGAGCATCACATGTACACAATATTACACCAACAAGCAGACAACATAGCACCAGATGTATACAATAGCAACAAGCAGACAAACATCGTGCTCTCATGCAGCACCCCTCTCCCTTCCCGAGTCAAGGAGCGGTCAACTCGTTCCTCCGTCCGCGAGCCTCCCTCTGTTGTTACAGCCACCATCAACAAAACCGGCAACACTTGGCAAAACTCTCGCCTTGCCAGGCTGTTTATGCAACTCAGAGAAGGGAATGGCTCCCAACAAGATACTAAGACCTGTGGAGCAAAACAGAGTCCAAAAGTGGCGGCACATATATAAATGCTTGATATATGACTAGCAGCACTGCAAATGAGCGAGCATGGTAGAATATTCAATGCATGACACGGGAACAAAAAAATAAAATTAAACATCTACTTTATATCGTATAAAAAGTTAAAGACTTTGAGTTGAAAATAACATTTTAAAGACATGAGACAGGAGAGCATCTTCACATCTTTGGGAAAGGAAAGATATAGATATAGATATAGATATATGTATATATATACACATATCAACAACCATAAAGGAAAATAGCTGAAATGCAATTACATTAAAATAGAACTTTACCAAAACACCATAAAAACAGTGAAAAAATGTTTGAGGTAAGGAAATAAAACCTTGTGACACATATAACTGACAAAGGTGTAGACGAAAGTGCAGTCTTCTTATAAACAATCTGTTCAAACATTTTACTCATGCCCATGTTTATAGCAGCACAATGCAGAATAGCCAAACTATGAAACCACCCCAGGTGTCCCTCAACAGATGAGTGGATCACAAAACTGTGGCATATACACACAATGGAATTTTACTCAGCCATAAAGAAGAACAAAATTATGTCATTTGCAGGAAAATGGATGGAACTTGAGAATATTATGCTAAGTGAGGTTAGCCAGTCTCAGAAAGTGAGTAGTTGTATGTTTTCTCTCATATGTGGACGCTAGAGAGAAATTGGGTAAAAAAAGAGACCTCAGATAGAGGAGCAGAGGCTCAAGTGGAAGGATGAAGGGGCTTGGGGAAGGGAGGAGGGGGATAGAGACATAATGAAGGTAACAGTTGAAATAATGCTATGTACATATGTGAAATTATCAATACCAATCTCAATGACGTATTATATGGGGAAGGGGAGGGAATGGGGGGGCATCCGGAAGGAAAACACACCAAGGGCTATATGCAAGTATATTCCTATCACTCTATACCACAGTATACTGTATGATTACAATGCACCAATAAAATATATATATATATATATACATATATATTTACTCAGGTATCTACTATTTGCCAGGTACTAGTAGAGACAGTGGAAATATATTCTAGTAGGGACATAGATGATAAACTAGATAAATAGGGATAAAATCTACACAGCATGTTAAACAATGATCAATGCCTGGTAGAAAAACAACAAAGGCACAGTGTATCTGTCATCAGTGAACATACGTGTCCACTGTCATTCATTCACAGGTGAGTGTTCTGAGTCTGGGGGAAGTTGGGCTACCCGTAAGATCTACATAGACTTGGGGAAGTTATTCCAACTGCACCTCTTTTCCCCTCTGCACACCCCCCTGTGCATATACACACATACTTTACTCTGATACTTGTAGTTATAGAAAACTTATTAAAAAGAAACAAAGCTTTTACTTCTAAAATGCAAAGATGTCTTGGACGGGTAACACCGTGTTGAATTTACACTCAATTTTAAATTGCTCATCTTATATTTTCTTCCTGGGAACAAATGGAGAGAGATAAGTAGGAAGCGATTTCTGGTGCAGCCATCAGCCACCAAGGGTGATGACTAGGGGGGCTGTAGAAAGCAAATGCTTATGCGGCGTAGCTTACAGTTCCTAGATACTCAGCAAATAGGTATTTATCTCATTTCTGGAAATGCACGATGTGGCTGCTGCAGCTGGGACTGAGTTGGATGCTAAGGCAGGCCATCCAAGTCTACTGTGAGATGAGCTGAAATGAGGGTACAAAAGGGAGCGGTGTGAAGAAGTTGGGGGTGGGGTGGGAGGATGTCTTAGTCTGTCCAAGCTAACCATGGATTGGGTGGCTCATATACAACAAAAAAATGATTTCTCATAGACCTGGAGGTTGGAAGTCCAAGATCAAGGTGTCCACGATTTGTTGTCTGAGACTGCCATCTTTTCACTGTTCCCTCGCATGGAGGAAGGGGTCAGCATTTTTTGGGGGGGGCTCTTTTTTAAGGCACTAATACCTCTCATGAGGGGGGCATTTTACCTTCATAAACGTATTGCCTCCCCAAGGCCTCCCTCCTAATACCATCACCTTGGGAATTAGGATTTCAGTATATGAATCTGGGGCAGACACAAACATTCAACCCACAGCAGAGGGGTTTTCTGCAGCCAAACCAGGAGAACTCCAGACTTACTGTGAACTGAGTTCACAGACCTAAAATGAGGGTGTGAATGGGGACCAGGATAGTCATAATCTCAGTAATGAAGTAGCCATAACCCGAAGCAAGCTCAGCGGGGTTTACTACTGGTGAGTCTCTGCGTGAGAGTAGAGTAATTCCTCCATTTTCAACCCCTTTATTCAATGTTTTGAATAAAATGTTGCTTTCCTAAATAAAACAGACTTTTGCATATATGGGTCCCTCTAATTCCCTAGCAAATCAGAACATACAGTTTGATTGAAAAGTGGGAAGGGTTCAAAGAACCAATATTGATAAAGCCAAGGTGGGACAAGATGTTATCAAGGCAAGAAAATGTTCAGTAGAGAATCTGGCTGGAAGTGGAACTTTGCTGAGTACATATTTTTCCTGATTCCTGGCAATGTTCTCCATTTTTCTAGCTTAGTCACTCTTTTCCTTCCATAATATTCTCCAAGCAGCTTCAACTCATGCCTCCAAAATGAAGGTAAGCGTGTGAAGTTGGCAGCATAGGAAGTCTAAATAATCAGGAACATCTTGTGTTTCTTCCCTTTGCTCCCATATGCCTACATCATTCTACTTCATTCCCAGACAGGTTCAAGGTCACTAAAGTAGATGCTGGCATCGTCTGGCTAAGTATCCCGGATTTAGATAATTTCTCATAGTAAGGCCACTCTTACCCTGAAGCAAGAAAAATGTGAAACATACCAGTCATAGTTCTGAAAATCCAAAAGCATTGGAAACTTAGCATCCCTCCTCTCCCATTAATGCAAATACACCAAGTTTTTGAAAACCTAGCACAGCATGTCCATATCTATTCCTTGGTACCACTGAGCTGATTTTTATTTGTTTTCATCTGTCTGCAAGATCATTACTATCCTGCTGTATAATTGAATTGGTTCAGATTAGCATCAAGCCTTCTCAAAATGAATTCAGCAACGGGGAGTGGACATTTGGTAGTAACAATTATCTGCATGGACTTCTCTTTAGTGGTTTTTCCTATAGAATATTATTTAAGTTATTTTGGAGCCTGGTATCATCTTGATAGCTTTTATTCAATCCCCCTTCTCGATCTGTTCCCATTCTTTCATCATTGATACCAAAAATAAAAACCCAATTTTTGGAATGGATGAGCTAGCATATGGCAATCTTTCTCTTTATGATTGTCCCAAATCTTTGATCTCTGTAGTCCTTTCATTTGGGGTTTTTATATAAAACTGTCATTGACCTTGGAAGTACCAGCTGTCCTCTTGAAATATGAGGCTGGTAATGATGACATACAGCATTGATAATAACAAATGGTAGTTCATATTTCAGCTGAGTTGAGATTTTATGCTCTGCTTTTAGACCCAATGTATTCAATATGGATAGAAAATATTAAAATGTAATTCAACTGGCTGATCTCTCTCTCCCATTTTCTCTCTCTCTCTCTCTAGCAAGATATCTGCAATTGAAACCTACATCAAGTCTGCTCATGAACTAGCCCGTGTTGGCATTGGGTTTAGGCAACGCTTTCAAACTTAGGATTTGAGGCTCTTATATGGGGCAATCTGATTTTTATCTTGGTTGGAAAAATTTTACCATGACTCTCGGCTCTGTCATAGACCGTAAGGTAAACACAGAAACCTGAATTACTTCATAGATTAGGATGCAAATTAAGTCAAATCAGGGCTTTGGGAATAGCAAATCAGATAGTAAGCAAAATAAAAGAAACTAGCTAGGACTTAAATTGAGTCAAATCATCTTTTTACTATAAAAGAGATTTTACATGCTATTTTGAAATACTAATCTTTGGTCAACCTTTGCTTTTATAAGCACATCCTTATATAAACTTTCTTCTAGGACATTAAGAGACTTTCAAGGTGAGGGGAATGGGGAGGTTATGGTCAAAGGATACCGAAATCTCAATATCTCAGTTTGACAGGAGGAATACACCTCTCTTTTTAAGATTGATTACGGTGTGGTGAGTATAGTTAATAATAATATATTTTACATTCCAAAATTACTAAGGGATAAAGTTTCAACTGTTCTCACCACAAAAATGATAAGTATTTGAGGTGACAGATACAGTAATTAACTTGATTTAATTATTCCACAATATGTTCATAAATCACAGTATCATTTTTTATCCCACAGTTATATACTATTATAAATTTTCAATGTATGATAAAAATAGTAAAAGAAATGTTCATACTGCCTTGAGAAGAATTTGGTTAGGGCATAAATATAAAGAGAAAGAAGATACAACTGTTTTGTTTTACTTTTTACCTTTCAAAAAGAGACCTTTGAAATATTACCTGATATGTACAATTTTATATCTTTATGTATGAGTTTAAAAAATTAATTTCGGCTCCTTGATTCTCAGCTTTGCAGGAGGCTGGCAACCAGGTTCACATCAGAACTGTGTTTTGAAACCAGTATGATAATGATGTCACTATTTGGAGCCTACGGGGCAGGGCTCATCAAATTAAATATGCAATGGAAGCTGTTAAACAAAGTTCAGACACAGTTGGTCTAAAACAGAAAAACGCATGAAGTCGTGGTTGCATTGAAGAGGGCACATTCAGAGTTTGTAGCTCACGAGAAGAAAATTCTTCATGCTGACAGTCATACTGGTATGTCCATTCCCAGGCTTACTCCTGATTCTAGACTGTTATGTAGTTTTATGAGCCAGGAGTACTTGGATTCTGGACTTGTCTTTGACAGACCACTTCCTGTGTCTCCCTTTGTGTGTCTAATTAGAAGCAAGATGCAGATACCAACACACCATGTGGCTGGAGACCATATGGTGTCAGGCTGCTTTTTGCTGGTTATGATGATATGGGCCCTTGCATTTTCCAGACCTGTCCATCTGCTATTTCGACTGCAGAGTTATGTCCATTAGATCCCATTTTCAATCAGCTTGTGCTTACTTGGAGAGGCATATGTCTGAGATGTTGAAGTGCTATTTATTTATTTATTTATTGGTACTGAGGATTGGACCCACGGGCATTCTACTTCCAAGTTACACCCCCAGTCCCTTTTATTTTATTATTTTTTTAACTTCAAAACAGGATCTCGCTAAATTTCTGAGGGTCTCATTAAGTTTTGGAGGCTGACTTTGAACCTGCAATCCTCCTGTCTCAGCCTCCCAAGTACTGGGATTATAGGCATGTGCCACCATGCTCAGCTGGAGTGCAATTTCAATGAACTGGCTAAACATGACCTGCATGCCTTAAGAGAGACACTTCCTGGAGAGCAGACCCTAACTACAAAGAATGTTTCCATTGGAATTGATGGCAAAAACTTGGAGTTTATGGTCTATGATGATGATGATGTATCTCCATTCCTGGAAGGTCTTAAAGACCACATAGAAAGGTGCAGCTGTTGATGATCCAGCAGAAAAGGCTGATGAGCCAATGGAACATGAAGTGATAAAGCCGTCTGCATGTGTGCTATCAAGTATGCGAGAATGCAGGACTCATCCTGAAGACAGCAATCTATACTTTAACCAACAGATGCACAGTGGTGGAAGGCTATGTTTTAGAAAACAGTCCATATGTGAGTTGTTTCCAAGCAACCACACTGGAACCATATTACGGGGAGTATTTTTCTTTCAGAAGGCCTATATAGTCATTTTCTAGAAAGTATAGGTATCAGTACTAATGTTTTTATATGAAGGAAATAGTGTCTTGTGGTTTTTTTAAATTTATTACATCCATTGGTGCATTGTAGTTATACATTTTGATAAGTGTCAGTATATCAGAAGCATGCATACACACATTGCTCATTTAGCCCTCCCTCAAATTCCATCCTATTCCCTCCCCCTTCCCTCCTTTCCGTGCTCAGTGATTGACTCTGATAAGTTTGTGTTATATACATCGTCATATAATGTCCATTTGCAGGCCCAATTCTTAGTCTCCTTCAGTGATTTGGACCCTTGCCTGGTGCCTCTCACTACCTGTTCAGGTGACCAGTGCCGCTATTGCTCTTCTCACTGCAAGCGTGGGTCTCTGCGTTCCCCACTTGGGCTGTCCCTATGTCTCTCTCTGTTTACACCTACGGCAGGTGTCACCAGCAGGGGGCCCTGGGCTTGTGTCTCTCTTTGCTTACAGAATTGGCAGATCGCTTTGACCTGATTCTGGACAAACACGGAACTCCACGTTTTCCGCAGAGAGGGCTGGTTAAGTCCAATTTTCCACAGCTGTATGTCCTGTGGCGATCCCCGGGTACTCTATAAGGGCGCTGTGACCCGCGGGCTGCAAGTCTGTCCCACCCAAATGTCGCCAGGGACTGTCTGCTTATCCACATGTCTACCGCGTCCCACAGCAGACCCACTCCCACCTCTGCCGGGGCAATCCGCACAGTGTCAGACCCCGCGAGTCCCTGTGGCCGCGCTGGGTGGTCTCCCCTGGGGCGGCTCGTTGACTCACGGTCTCGTTGAGCGCTGCTCTTAATCTTGGGAGAGGGGTGGGCTCAGTCACTGCCACAGGTTCTGGTCAGGCCTCCGGGCACTGGGGACTCTGCCGAGCATGGATCAAACTGCTGCTCACTTTCGTCGCTGATGCTCTGCAGTGCTGGTTTTAGAGGAGGTCCCTGGCTTCTTTGTTGGTGGCCTGCAGAAGCCGCAATGCCTGTAGCCGCAGGCGCCGTCTGACCAAGATGGCGCCGCTGCCGCTTCTCCCAGCGCAGCAGTTCGGGTCTGTGTCGCGTGGAGCGAGTCGCTGGTCGCCTTCACTGCCGCTATTCTGCAGCTCTGGATTCACAACAGGTTGCTGGCGTCTCCGTTGGTCTTGTGTGGAAGCCACAATGCTGGTAGCCGCCGGTAAGGTCCTGCCAAGATGGCGCCTCTGCAGCCGCTGTGGCCGCTGCCTTTTGGTGTCTCGAGTGTGGAGGAGCCGCTGCTTGCTTTCGTCTCTGCTGATCTGCAGCTGAACTCACAGCAGGTCTCTGGCTTCTCTGCTGGCGGTGTATGGAAGCTGCAATGCCGTTAGTGGCCGGCGCGGTCCTGCCAAGATGGCGCTGCCACCGTCCCTTAGGTAAGGCACTTGGAGATTTTTACTTTCCTCTGTTTTGTCTTCTGGCTTTGATTCTGTCTCTTTTCCAACTTTTTGTTGTTTAGTTCAAGTTTTGTTGTTTTTCTTCTCCTGTCAAGAAGTTGCTTTCACGGCAATTGAGATCCAAGTCTCAGAGATCATAACATGGTATCTCCCTTGGTCGCCATCTTGGAACTTCTGAGAACTTATTATTTTCTAATGTCCCTTGTGATTTTTAAGACACCTGTGAAATAAAATTATTTTACCTCCAAAGAATGTATATTAGGCCGGGCGTGGTGGCACATGTTTGTAATTCCAGTACTTGGGAGGCTGAGACAGAAGGATCGCAGGTTTGCGGTCAGCCTCAGCTACTTAGTGAGGCCCTCTGCAACTTAGACCCTGTTTCAAAAGAAAGAATAAAAAATAGGGCTGGGGGTGTAGCTCAGAGGTAGAATGTCCCTGGGTTCAATCCCCAGTACCGCAAAAAAAAAAAAGAAAGAAAGCAAAGAGAGGAAGCATGTGATATGTGGGAATGCGGGTGACTGAGGGAATGTGATGGCTAATATTTTGTGCCAACTTGATTGGGCCATGGGATGACCAAATATTTGGTCAAACATTCTGGGTGTTTCTGGATGAGATGAACACTTACTTTGATAGAGTGAGTAAGCAGATTGCTCTTCCTAATGTAGACAGGCCTCGTACAATTAGATGAAGGCCTGAATAGAACAAAAAGGGTGATCTTTCTCCAAGTAGTGAAAATCTCTTCTCTCTAACTGCCTTTGAACTGGGACATTGGTTTTCTTCCTCCCTTTGGACTCAAACTGAATTAACATCTCCTTCTAATTCTCAAACCTGCTGGCCTTTGGACAGGTATTACACTCTTGGCCCTTCTGATTATCAAGTCTTCAGACTTGGACTAGAACTAAACTATTTGCTTTCCTGGGGCTCCAGTTTGCTAATTCACCCTGCACAGCTTGAGACCTGAGGCATACCAGCCACCTTAATCATGTGAGCCAATTCCTTATAATAAATCATATAAACATATACAAAGACACACATCCTATTGGTTCTGTTTCTCTGGAGAACCTTGACAAATACAGGAGAGGATGACCTTAGAGAACCTTAAAGGGGGTGGGATTACAAAGACTCAAAACTGGATGCCTAGCTGGGCATGGTGGCACACACCTGTAATCCCAGTGCTTGGGAGGCTGAAACAGGAGGATCACAGGTTCGTGGCAACTTAGCAAGGTCCTTTAGCAACTTAGCAAGACTGTTTCAAAATAAAAAAATAAAATAGGGCTGGGGGTGTAGCTCAGAGGTAGAGTGCCTCTGGGTTCGACCTCTAGTACCAAAGAAAAGAAAAGAAAAACCCTGGATGCTGATAGAAAAGAGAAGTCACCATTCATAGATACCTGAACATCTCTGGGGTCAGCAACAGAAAGGTGTTTGAAGAAGAACCGTATTTATAAACCACTCCTTTACCTTTGAGTGGGCCTCCCTCTCTCTTGTGTGCACAAGGCTTGCCAGCTGTGTTTCTGGTTGGATTCAGGAGAGGACCCTCCACTGAAACCTCCTGTGCAGTGTGCTCTGTGCTCAACTGTGGTTACTCCCAAGTCTTCAGTAAGTTCTCCCATTCAGAGAAGGGTTCTCAACAGTAGAACTGTGAGAATAACTTGATAGTGTGGAAACCCACTTCTGGTTGTACTACTGTATCAGTTTCCTTCTGAAAAATAAGTCATTTTCTTCCCACAAAATCAATGCCTCACTGCTCCAAAGGCTGTCTTGTTTTCCTGAGAGGGACGCCTATCCAAAGGAAAAAGCTATATAGCTTTGGTCTGACATAGGAAATAAAATTATTATGTTGTTTCTGATACCCAGAATAAGGAAAGCAGAAAGAAAAATGCATGCTTCACCTCTTGTATTAGTATGCCTGGTGACTTTGAGCCAGATACCTAAATATTAACAAGACAGCTGTCTTAGTAATGGTTCAATAAATAGAAGCTCTTTACAGAGTAGCAGAGAGGGGAGAAAGAATGAACTTTTCTATCAGAAAGTCCCATTAAGTCCGGAGTTTGCATTGAAGATATATTAGGCTACATCACACAGTGTTCCTACTAGAAGAAAATTGCTTCTGAAAGAAAGAAGAGGAAGTGAAGGAAAAATTTAGAGGGAAATCCTTTTCCTTTCTTCAAACAAGTGAAACAGATGGAGAAAGAATTTGTAAAGAGAATTTCTCAAGGCAAAGTTTTTATTTAGACTTTTTGTTCTTGTTGTGAATTCCAAATCCAAGCTCAACTATTATTGTGGTTGATTGAAAATGAATAATCAACTTGTGTGTTAGCGCTCTCATTCTGTTAGCGGTGGTGACGATGATGGTGATGATAGCAAGCAATTTTCATGATAACTAACATTTTTTCTGTCAGGCATTATTCTAACTGAATGAGTAAGCATGACGTGGTCTTCCTTACATTTATTTATACCATAGGAATAGTATGCATTTTTTCCAGCACTTAACCTAGGAAGTAGATGAATGAACCATGCACTTTTTTGCAATTTTTTTATTGCAAGGTTTCTCTAGAATGCAACCAATGCATTGAGATTGCAAGGGTATTTTTTGGTGCATTGTAATTATACATCATATTGGGGTACAGACTGATAGAAGCATACATGCACGCAACTCTTGGAGCACTTCCCTCAGAGTCTCAACCCCTCTCTTCTCCTCCCCCTCCCTGTACATGTCATAGAAATTGGGATTGGTAATGTTGTGTACATATGTAGCATTATTTCAACTGTTCCTCTCTACATCTTAGTCCCCCTCCTCCTCCTCTAAACCCCTTCAATCACTACATTGTAGTCTCTGCTCTTCTACCTGGTATTACCCTTATTTCAGTAAGCCTACCTTAAATTTCCCTAACTCCTCTGTGAACCTACAGAGGACATGGTTTATTTGGATAAATGGGGGGGGGGGTGTTACAGCTTCTAGAGATATCTTTCTGGGCACTTAGTGTAGAATAAAAATTTAATAATTGCTAAAAAAGTCTAGTTGGTGTACTAGATATACCTACACTCTTCTTCTGGCAACCTGTTTGTTGTTTCAATTCAATTTAATAAGCAATTATTAGTACCTGTGATGTGGGGGTTCTGTGAACAGAAAAAAGATGTGGGGATGTGGTCCTCTGTCAAGAGATTTGCAGTCTGTTTCAGAGGGCTGGAACATACACACAGATTGGGCAGCGAGTGACCCAAGTCAGGGTGTCATTAAATTACCACAGTGCTCTAGCTCTGGTAAGGGGAGGGACCATCCAGGACTGGAGCCAGGAGGAGAAGATATGGAGATGAGTCTTGATCAGCATAAGGATGAGTAAATGCAAAGGAGGTAGCTGGAGATGCCAGCAGGAGAAACTATTTGCAATGAGCCCTATGCAGTCAGAGCACAGAATTCACCCTTTTTGTGGTAAGGATAATAATACTTTCTAACTCTAACTCTTCATAACATGAAACAACAGATCATTAAAAACAATAATTATTATACTGATTACTGATAATTCAAAACAACAACTATAAACATAATATGGATTAGCCCCCAATTTTAAGGAAAAAAATATAAACCCGGGTTAACCTTTTATGTTGAAATAACCCACTGATATTTTTAGTAGTGAATATGTGGAAATAATTTTTAAAGAATTTTTGGTTTCTGCCATTGTATATAGTAAAGGGTTTAAAAGATTTAGAGTACATGCAGTTAGTTGCTCCCTTCTTAAAGTTTCCATAGTATTTCACACTTAGCTTTTTAAAATGCTCATTATATTGTTTGTTTGTTTTTTAACAGATGTTCATTTAACCATGTTATCTTTGCTCATGACTGCTTAATTACTTTACCCACCCTTCCTCCCTCCCTCCCTCCCTCCCTCCCTCCCACCTCTCTCTCTCTCTCTCTCTCTCTCTCTCTCTCGCTGAGAGTCTATGTTGTTGAGGCTGATCTCGAACATGTGTTCCTCCTGTCTCAGCCTCTCAGGTACTGGGATTACAGGAGTGTGCCACTATGCCTGGCTTATTCCACTCTTCAATATGACCTCATGTCCCTCATACCAGCTGAGCTGTTTACTTAGCAAGAGTCAGTTGGGCTGGCTCCCAAACTTTAATGCAACTGTCCTGGTTATTGCAATTTCATATTTAAATATTATATAAACTCATAAAATATATATGCAAAAGGAGTCATTTCTATGAAAACAAATGAATGATTTAAAAACTATTAATAAAACCAAGCCACTAAAAACTCCTCTTAAAACAACTATAAGTAACACAACTGTAAAAAAAAACTGAGTAAAAAAATCAAGCATCATTTTGCATTCAGATCGATGGCGAATATCTTAAATTTCTGCCCCACTTTAGAGAAATTGAAATTAAATGTGGTTTATACACCAAAAGTTGGACTCATACTTTTTTGATTCTACATAAAAATATGGACCAATTAAGGTACATTCCTTTGTGTTAAATGAGAAAAACAATTATCTATGTATGTATCATACTTTGTTTCCCTGTTTTGGTGTATTTTATTTCTATGAACTGAGTAACCAATCCTGATTACAAATAAGAAGAAATCTAGTGTCTTAGGATTATTGGTTTACAAGCTCCCATGTGCTCTGAAGTGAGTAAGAGATCCCAATGCCGGAATGCTGAACTCTGAAGACCAGAGATTTCAGTGGGTTGCAGAGAACCATGACAATCAGCTCTGAACTGTCATGAACTAGGAAAATTTATAATAAATTCTTTCTCAAGTAAAAATCACTAAATAAACCTACCATGTATTATTACCAACATTTTATAGGACAACATTAGTCCTAAAAAAATTAAAAAATATAAAACAGGAAGAGCTAGGTGTGGTGGTGCACACCTGTAACCCCAGTGCTTGGGAGGCCAAGAAAGGAGGAGTGCAAGTTGGAGACCAGCCTCAGCAACTTAGCAAGGCCCTCCAGCAACATAATGAGACCTCGTATCAAAATAAAAAATAAAATGGGGCTGGGGGTGTAGCTCAGAGGTAGAACACCCCTGGGTTCAATCCCTAGTACCACACATAAATGAGGAAGATCAGTTACTGCACAGTCCATTAAATGAAATATTATGTAGTACCATTTAAAATTCACTACATTGTCCTTATTTTTCCCATGTTACACATCAAACCTTCATTCACAACCTTTGCTGATTCAAAGACTGGAGCATTTGAACTCCCACAAGTGACAGTTGTTTCATGCAGGGTTCTTACAACTTGAATAATGTGGATTCTCATTTTATTTTATTTATTTATTTATTTATTTATTTATTTATTTATTTATTTGCAGTACTGGAGATTGAACCCAGAGGCATTCTACCTCTAAGCTACACCCCAGCCTTCTTTTCTTTTCTTTTTTTTTTTTTTTCGGCACCGG
>PVJS01030686.1:0-23921 GCA_004027185.1 Glis glis | reverse complement strand
AAAAAAAAAAAAAAAGACAAACAACAATAAATGTTGGCAAGGATGTGGGGAAATTGGAACTCTTCTACACTGTTGGTGGGATTGCAAATTAGTTTAGCCACTGTGGAGATCAGTGTTGAGATTCCTCAGAAAGTTGGAAATGGATCCACCATATGATCCAGCTATACCATTTCTGGGTATCTTTCCAAAGGGACTGAAATCAGATAAATACAGTAATATATGCATATACATGTTCATAGCAGCACAATTCACAATAGACAAATTATGGAACCAACTTAGGTGTCCATCAACAGATGAATGGATTACAAAATTGTGGGATATACACACAATGGAATTCTACTCTGCAACAAAGAAGAACAAAACTATATCATTTGCAGGAAAATGGATGGACCTGGAGAACATTATGTTAACAGAGATTAGCCAGTCACAAAAAGTGAAGGATATGTTTTCTCTAGTATGTGGAAGCTAGGGAGTAATCAGGATACCAGAGGGACTTCAGATAATGGAGGAGGAACTTCAATGGGGCCAGGGAGGTGGTCTAGGGGAAGGGGAGGAGGGAGAGGGAGAATCAATGAAGGAATTACTTCCATCGACATTATGTACATATGAGAATACCAATGTCAATCTCAATACCCTGTATGGGGAAGGGGGGTAGAATGGGGAGGGAGCCAGGGAAAGTCCATCAAGTGCTGTGTGCATGTATGTCACTGACTTACATTATGATGTGAGACCATAATGCACCAATAAAAGTATATTTAAAAAAGATCCTTTCTAGTTTATGATATAGGACACCGCAATCCCATTGAGACTAAGCTGACAATTTAGATACTTATTATGTGGTTATTATTTTACAATACCAAATTATATTCCCATTATATATTAGAAATATATAAATTTCATCATATCAAGAATAGGATATACTTATTATGTTTATTGGTTTATAAATCTTTCTATAGTCTATGACAGTGGAAATGTAGTTAGGAAATTTCTGAGCTTAATATGCAACAAGAAGAAACTCCCAAAAACAAAGAAGCAATAAAATATATGAGGTTTAATAGAGATGTTAGGATCTTTCAAATTATACTTCATTCCACTTATTACCAAGCACTACTCATGTATAATTAGAACCATTTGAATTCTGATTTTATGATACACGAAATTTTACTTGATCATTTCATTTAAAGTGTTCATAACACACGGCATATAAGAATACCAGTATCAATTTCAGTATCACATATGGGAAAGGGGGTAGTGGGGACGGAGCCAGGGAGAAGCTCACAAGTGCTGTGTGCATGTATGTTACTATCACTCTGAACTACATTATGATGTGAGACTATAATGCACCAATAAAAGTATAAAAATATAAAAAATAAAAGCTCCCTAGTAAAAAAAAAACTCTTTAAAATTAAGTTCCTTAAAACTAACTTCTTTGCCCAATCTCCATAAAATACACAGTATTGGTTTGTAGAAATAATCCATTATTATTGAAATCACAATAGCTATTCTTATACCGTCTTAATCATGTTTCAGGTACTTTATATACTTTCATTAAATTTTTAATATTCAAAACAACCCTAGAGTGGTGGACTTATTCCTGTTAGAAAACTGAGACTTAGAAAGGACAATTAGTATTCCCAAATTTTTTAGTCTTATATACAAGAGCTAAGTTTCAAGCTCAGATCTGATTCTCTAGAGCCAACTTTCTTTCCAGCACACCATACAGTATAAAACATCTAAAGCCACATGTAGCAAATCAGTGATTATTATGGAGACGACACTCCTCCAGTCAAGTGTCAAATCCACTGTTCTCTGAGCAACTGCCTTACGCGTACATAGGACTGGTAAGCAGGCAGCAGCAGTAGGGAAATAGAAATGATACAAACTCTCTGGAATGTGCATTTCACTGAAAATGTTAAGATGATATTCTCAGTAAAAAAGACCAGTTTGAGGTGACCTAGTATATAACTTCCAAGTACATGAAGGCTAAATTGATCTGATTCCAGAAAATGTAACATAGGAGAAAAATTAAGTCAACAATAGTATATCATCTAAATATTAGAAAACTATTACAAATAGATTTTGTTTATATGAGATTAAGAACTTCTTGTTTTATATAATTTGTCCCTGAAAACTGTGTCTTTTTAGAGTGCCATGTCGTAAACACTTTGGCACATAGAAAGCTTAAAGAGTCAGATTGACTCCACTATAGACAGAGCCCTTATCAGTGCATGGCTACATATTGCAATCTCACATTCTCTAATCAATCCATACTGAACCTGAAACTCTTCCACCACTCCTGCCTGGCCTGACTCCTGCCATTTTTCAGGGCTCCACTTGGATTCCTCCTCCAGGAAATTTTTGTACATTTTTTGTATTTGTAGTCCATAGAAAGATTGGGGGGAGGAGAAGGGGGTATTGGGGATGGAACCCAAGGGCATTCTACCTCCAAGCCACACTCCCAGTCCTATTTTATATTTTTATCTTGAAACAAGGTCTCGGTAAGTTGCTGAGGTTGTCCTCAAACCTGCTATCTTCCTGTCTCAGACTCCTAAGTACTAGAATTACAGGTGTGAGCGACCATGCCCGACTTCCATAGAGAGATTTGTATTCAAAAGATCTCCTTCCAGCATGGCAAGAGTTGGGTCTACATCTTGGCATATGACTCGGGTTTTTTGTTTCATCTGGGTAATAGAAATTAATGTTTCTACTTTATGAATTTGTTAAAACTAAATTCCAACTACTTGTCCAAAAAACACAAGGAAAAGTTCTTGGTTTTTCAGGGGGGGGGAATGATTCCTAAAAAAGAAAAATTATACATTAGGAAAGCATAAGCTCTTGGCTGCTGGTTAGGTAGACAATCATCAATTATCATGAATATTCCTTCTTCACGATTGGTCCCAGAACAGATAGACTAGCCTCTAATCTCCAGAGTACAGCCCTCTGCTAATTACGTAACACCTATAGAGACAGTCCCTATCCCATCTGTCAAACTGAAGCAGTGCATCTTATTTTTCCACATAATTTTATGGTTTCTTTTATTAAAATGCATCTTGGCTTTTATTCATTTAGGCACCCCCGTGTTATATAATTTCTATATCAATTGCTGGTAACCAAGATGGTGACATCAACCATTTGCTTGACCTCACAGAGTTGGAAATCTAGTAGCTGCAGAATGACATCCTAAGTTAGAACTCTCTGAGGATAGGCAGTTTCTTGAGATGGAAGTAATGGAAACTATCCAGAATTTGGCAAAGCATGTGGAAATGACACCTATCTGTTTAATTTGCATTATCAAGGAAATGCCCTGACTTTTCCTTTAGACTGAAGACCAGACCCATTTCTCCGGTTAAAAAGACATTGCCCCTAGGAAAAATAGTCTCCTGGGTTGGCTCTCAGGTGTTGAAATTAGCAAATCGAGCTTGTGTTTATGTGTGCACTCATGTATGCTCTTCGTATTTGAGGTGTGCCCTGAATAACACTGCACTTGCAGAGCTGGAGGAGATGCTTCCTCTATATGCTCCTAGAGCATCTTGACCTACTATCCTAGAATGTTTCACACTGGGTTGACTCGCTTATTTAAACTCTACAAACTTAGGAACCATAGAATTGCTCATTTGCTTATTGTTATATCATGGGTACCTATGACAGCCTCAGACTCAGAGGAAGTATCCAGTAAATTTTATGGGAATTAAGGTGATGTAAATTTTTTAAAAAGAATGGATTATGGGTATCTTTTCTACCACTCTTGATATATTTATGTAGATTCTGTATGTGTATTTGATTATCCAAAATATTATTAATGCAATCAAAGGCATAGAAATTTGAGAATTCTACGACTCTCACTCTAATGGTAAAGCCAAAATTCAGTTGACTTTCTGTTTTCCAATCAACAAAATCTATAGGAAGAAGAGAGAAATCCAAGGTTTTGTAGGTCATTCAATAATACTGGGCATGGTGGCGCATGGCTGTAATCTCAATACTTGGGAGGCTGAGACAGGAGGATCACAGGTTTAAGACCAGCCTCAGCAACTTACCGAGACTCTCAGCAACTTAGTACAACCCTGATTCCAAACAAAAAACTAAACTTACCTCTAAGCTACATTGAGCATGTAGCTCAGAGGTAAAATGCTCTTTGGTTCAATCACTAGTACCACCAAAAAAAAAAATTTATATATATATATATATATATATATATATATATATATATATATTTCTGCATTTCCAGATAGTTGAAAGCAGCAACAAACAGATAGTTTTCAATTTAATTTTAAATGAAAAGACAACCTGAAAAGGGAAATCCAGAACAGAAACCACAGTCAGAATGCCCTGGTATCAAGTGTCTCAAGGTTCAATCAAGGGCGAATTAAATGTCCTGCTTAGTCATAACTCAGCAACAAACCCATTATATTACATATTTCTTTCAAAAGCGTTGTTGAATAGAATGTTACTGTATGGAGTCCAATTTTAGAATTAAAAGATTGAAAGGTCATTCAGTCCTTCCTGAAGTGACCTGAAGGTTTCTTCTTTAAAATATAGTATGTTGAGTTTTCTCCAATTAGTTCTTTAGTATTAAAGGTTTTGTTCGAATTTCCACTGAAGTTAATTTCAGTGAATTTGGCTCCCATTTCTCCTACAACAAGTTAAAGAATTTAATATTTTGGATGTTATGTGAGCTGCCATCACACCCACATTGCTTCACTAAAGCTCTGGTACTGTTCTTTATCTTGCTCATCCTGTCAGAAAGAAACAAAAGCCAGGCATAGTGGTGCATGCCTGTAATCCCAGTACTAAGGAGACTGAGAGGAGGATCGCAGAATCAAGCCTGGCCTCAGCAACTTAGCAAGACCCTGTTTCAAAAATAAAAAATAAGAAGGGCTTGGGGTAGGCAGCTCAGAGGCAGAATGCCCTTGGGTTCAATCCCCAGTACCAAAAAAAGAAACAAATATAAAAGAATATGGTAAAAATATAGAGCAAATAAAAACTATACATGCTTTGAACACTTGGAAAAGTGAAAAGACCTGCAATGAATAGTAATAACAGTAATTTTAACTTTATAATAAATCACTGAAATGTAAAGTTTAAAAAATGACCCGGCCATACAGTAGAAGAAGTAAATCAGAATCTCTAGGTTGATGAGAGTCTTACTACTTGTTGAGGCTGTCCTTGAACCTGCGATCTTCCTTTCTCAGCCTCCCAAGTATGGGAATTACAGGCATGCTAACCTCTGCCCCTTGTACTCCCTTTCTACTTCTCTTCTGGTTCAGATTCACAATGAAGTTTTCTTTGCTTTCTTTTGTTTTGTTTTTTTGGTACTGGGGATTGACTCCAAGGGAATTCTACCTCTGAGCTAGAACTCCAGCCCTTTTTACTTTTTATTTTGAAACAGGGTCTCATTGAGTTGCTGAGGGTCTCGCTAATTTGCTGAGACTGGACTTGAACCTGTTATCCTCCTTTGGAGGATCCCCAAGTATTGGGATTACAGGCATATGTCATCATGCCCAGCAAGATTTTCTTCCCTTTGGAATATAGCTTCTAATGTTTTTAAATGTTGCCTCTTTCCATGCATGATTAATTAGTCAGACTCACAATCCGAATATTTTCAGAGAATCAGTTGTATAGATAAAGAAAGCACATAGTTGAGTTAGTAGAAATAAAATGATTTAATATACTTATAAAACAGTACACATTATTAGGATCTAATGGAGAGTCAAGGAAGAGAAATCAGCAGAAGTAGGAGAGTGTTTTTCACTCTTCTGATATCAGGAGTGGGAGAGATAAGATCTCAGTAGGAGTTGATCAAGTTAAGTTTTTATAATTGCCCTTGCAATATTCCTAGATGTCATGATAAAAAGTTTCCTGTTTTTCTTTATCAATTTGTGCTAGTCAGCCTTCTGTCACTATAACAAATAACTGAAATAGTCAGTTTATAAAGATGAAAGGTAGCCAAGCATGGTAGTGCATGCCTGCAATTCCAGTACTTGGGAGGCTGAGACAGGAGGATCCAGCCTCAGCAACTTAGCGAGACCCTGTTTCAAAATTTAAAAAAAAATAGAACTGGGGATATAACTCAAAGGTAGAAATGCCCCTGGGTTCGATCTCCAGTACCAAACGAGAAAAAAAAATAGATAAAAGGTTTATTATGGCTCATAGCTTTGGAGGTGTTGGTGCATGATCTAGCGACCCTGTTGCTCTGGGTCTACAGCGAGGCAGCACACCATGACAATGTGATAGAGCAGTATCACACACTTGATGGCCAAGAAGTGAAAACGAGCAGAAGGGGCTGGGATCCCACTTCCCCTTCAAGGGCACCCCCTCAGGGACCTGAAGACCTCCCACCAGCCCACCTTGAAATGGTTTCACCACTGCCCAGTAACACCAAGCAGGGGACCAAGCCTTTACCTCATGGGGCTTTGGGGACATTCAATATCCAGACTATTGTAGGGAGAAAATTGCATATCAGTAAATGTATAGAACATTTATAGGTGGAGAAACATATCATTTAGAAGCATAAGATGAGGTGATCAAAAGAAAAATGTGTGGGCTATTAATAAGGCCTTACACTGGTCCTGCATGTTTTAGAGATTTTGTGTCTCATACCATCTCTTGTGTCTCCCAATGATTTTCTTAAGTCAATTTAGACCACTGGTCTTCAATTGTGACTTTATAATAAAATCACCTACTTATCTTTTAGAATGTATTGATGTCCAAGATGCTTTCCCAGAGATTCTGATTTACTTCTTCTACTGTACAGACTCGTCATTTTTTTAACTTTACATTTCATTGTTTTATTGTAAAGTTAAAATTACTGTTCATTCATTGTAGGTCTTTTCACTTTTCCAAGTGTTCAAAGCATGTATAGTTTTTATTTGCTCCATATTTTTACCATATTTTATATTTGTCTCTTTTTTTGGTACTGGGGATTGAACCCAGGGGCATTCTGCCTTTGAGCTACCCACCCCCAACCCTTCTTATTTTTTATTCTGAAACAGGGTCTTGCTAAGTTGCTGAGGCCAGCCTCAAAACCGCGATCCTCCTCTCTCAGTCTTCTTAGTACTGGGATTACAGGCATGCACCACCATACCTGGCTTTTGTTTCTTTCTTTCTTTTTTTTTAATACATTTTAACTGATAATAGGAAGCAAAAAATATACATGTTTATGAGTGTCCTATGATGTTTCAATGCATGTATACACTGTATAATGTTTAAATCAGGGTAAACACTTCTATCTACTTACATATCATTTATTTATGGTTAAAGCATTCAAAATCCTTTCTTCTCTCTTTTTGAAATATACAGTACTTAGTTATAATTAGATAGGAGTAGAAAGTTTTGCTGTGCCATTGCACAGTAGAATGATCATAGCTAATGTACCATCTATGTTTTAAAGCACCTCCAATGTTTATAATGTGTGGCTAGGGGTGAAACACAACTACTAAATAAACAAATATCTTATAGTCGTACATCCATATTGTTCATCCCATATTTTGTCACCTTGAACAGAGGAATGGAAGAAATCCATTGTCATGATAAACTGTATAAATTGGTTTGTGTATTAGTTGTGGATTAGTTTCCTATTGCTGGTGGCAACAGAACAATAATTTATCATCTTGGAGGTCAGAGGTACAAAATGGGTTTTATTGGGCTAAATTCAAGGTGGCAGGAGGGCTATTCCTTTTGAGGCTTTCATGAAAATGTTTCCTTGATTCTTCCATCTTCTAAAGCCTCTAGCATTCCTTGGCTTGTGTGCCCTTCGTAGGTCTTCAAATTTAGCAGGGTAGCATCTTTAAATCTTTCTCTCTGATTGTGACCTTCTGGATTCCCTTTTATAAGGGAATCCCACTTATAATTTCATCAGAACCACTGGACAATCCAGGATAACCTTCCTATATCACTATGCTTAATTTGATCACATCTGCTAATTCTGCTTTTTTCATATAAAATAGTATATTCAGAGATTCTTGGAATTAAGGCAGAGACACCTTTGGGGGTTGTGCGTTATTGTGCCTACCATGGATTGGTGTAGGAGCGATGGTAGCAATTTGAGGATTAGATCATTCTCATCACTGTGAAGTGATATGCATGTGAATACTGATCTTCTCCTGAACTAGCAACATGGGCTATGACATTCTCTGGAGATGCCAGGCAGCAAGAACGTCCACAGATCCCAGTCAGCCTCTGATCAATTTGGTAAACAATTGACACTCTACAGTGTACTGTGTGGTTGAACTACGATATTCAGTAGGTTAAATGCATAAAATGCATTTTCAATTTATGATATTTTTGACTTGCAATGAGTTTATCTGGATATAACCCCCTCCCCTATCATTGAGGGGTAAGTATCTGTACTTGTCAATCAGGAACATTTTTAATCCAAAAACTTACCCTTTACCCTCTTTGAAACGTTTTCAATTCTTATCTTTGATAATTCCTCTCTGCTTTCAATGTTCTCTTTTTTCCTAAACATTTACCCATGAAATATTGGATTTCCTAGGTTATTCACTTCTTTCTTATTTCCTGTAACTTCTATCTCTTTGCCTTTCTGTTTCTCTCTGGGAATGTCTTTATCTTCCAATCTCAATTTTTTAAATACTTGCTAACCTATACATATTTTTATGTTTTGTAATTATCTCCTTTTCATAATGTCTTGGGTTTTGTACTTGTTTCATAGGTGACAGATTTGTTCAAATCTTTTGGACGGTGTTAGATAAGTTGTTCAAAGTTCCAGTCTCTGATAAGTTAAGGATCTTGTATGGGTAATGCAAATGAGCCCATGTCTGTCTTCATGGTGAAGATGTTCTTATGAAAAGCAAACAAACAAACAAAAAAGAGAAAAGAAAATGAGCTCAAGAGTGCTTAAAGCTGTAGCTGGTTAGATGCTGGCACAAGCATCTTATGCCCTTGAACCAGTAGCAAACACTTTGGGCACTGTCAGCCGGGCACTGAAGTACACATTGAGAAGCCCTGCACCAGTTGTATATTAAACTCCTTGCTTCCTCCTTGCACTCATGTTTCTCTTTCTTTAATCTCTCTCTGTCTCTCTCTCTGTCTCTCTCTCTCTGTCTGTCTCTCTCTCTCTCTCTCTCTCTCTCTCTCTCTCTCTCTTTCTCTGTAGTATTCCTGATGATGCTTCGTAAGTAAGATTGAAGAAATTGGTATTTTGGTCCAGGTTACCAGGATTGTTTTTTCATAAATCTCATCTCTGAGTGAGAATTTCAACAGGGACTCTGTGTGGAGTGGGGCTGACCAGGATATCTCAGTAAGGACCTGACTATTAGAGAGATAGAGTCCTTTACGTTCAGGAATGAGAAGAGCTGTAGTGCTGTATTCGCCTCTGAAGACTTTGTTTTCAGTATTTTAGGCCATTTGTTGATTGAAGACCTGTTTTCCACTTGAAGGTAAATAAATGTTGGTTACCCTTGGAGTTATATGTGCTTCTGACACTAGGGTTTTAAATGCATTCTTTTGTTTTCATCTCTGAATAACTGGGCTCGGGTTTTCCCAATAATTTCATCCACAGGAAGCCAACTTCTCTGAGGCACGCTCTCTCTCTCTCTCTCTCTCTCTCATAGTGTATTCTATCCTGTAGCTTGCCCATTTCATCCATCCATCTATCCATCCATCCATCCATCCATCCATCCATCCATCCACCCACCCACCTATCTATCCATGCCCATTTGCTTTCTGTCTTTCAGAAATTTGTGGAAATCTTTTGTTTATTTCTGATCCACCCCTCAAATTCTCTTCTCTTCTTTTTGTGTTCCTATGCATTTATCTGGACAGGAGGAAGGTCCTGGGAAAAACCAGAGGAAATGTGTCTAGTAAACCATTGTAAAGTAGAAGTATATTAATATGACTTAAAGCCAACAAGAAAGAAAAAATATTTAAATGCAATCTTAGTAACTATAAGTATATGTAACTATTTAATAGCTCTATTGATTAACCATACCTCTAACCTAGCAAAAATATTGTCTTTTATCTATTGAAAGGTAAAACTCTCTTGACATAAAAAATAATTTGAAGATTTTCAGTAGTGGTAATAATTACGTAAAAATCTTCCTGACTTCTCTTGCTTGTCCTCCCTTTGACAGAGGGACTGATATTCTGAATCAGCTGAAAGATCTTTCCTTAGGAAAGAAGCACAATGACCTGTTGGACCAAAGGAACAGAATTTTTTTTTCTACTGCCTTATGAGCTCACTATTGGGTGATGCAGCAACAAATTAAACACAAATAGATTAAGACAAAATTTATCATTTTTCTGTCCTAATTACTCTCTGCATTAGAATCGATTTTCAAGTGCATATAATCATAAGGAGCAGTGGATTTTGAGTCAAGCAGCTGTGTCTAAATCCTTCCATTGGGTACCATGTCTGCAATCTTGGACAAATTATGTAACCTCTCTGAGCCTCAGTTTCTTCATCTGACATATGGGATTTTCATAGAATTTCTTTCACAAGGTTCTTGAGAAGAGTTATTTAGAGGATGTAGTATGCCAAAAATGTTAGGTACTTCTTTTTTTTCTTTTTTTTGGTATTGAAGATCGAACCCAGAGGTACTCTACCTCCAAGATCTATACCCCTAGCCCTTTTTCTTTTTTTTTTTTATTTTGAAACAGGGTCTAGCTAAATTGCTGAAACTGCTCCTGAACCTTGAACCTGCGATCCTGCTGCCAGCCTCCCCAGTCTTGGTATTACAGGTGTGCACTCTCCATGCCATCCTATATTGGGTACTTTTAATAAGAAATAATTTTCAGTGTTCCAAAAGTAGTCAGTGAATGAAATGGGATAAAATGCTACTATTCTCTGTGTGTATAAACAGCTAAAGGATTTATTCAAATACAGATATTAAGCCTGGCATGGTGGTGGATGCCTGTATTCCCAGTACTTGGGAGGCTAGGGGTGTAGCCCAGAGGTAATATGCCACCAGGTTCAATCCTCAGTGCCATATACTCACAAATAATAATCATTGCAAGTATTATTTTTTGCATACACATGCACACACACACACACACACACACACACACACATCTTCCAAATTCTGTTTACAAAGCAATTTGATTTTCAAAATTTTGCAACATATTTTTTTCAAAATGTATGACAAATTCTGGAAGAAGGTATAACTGGAAGCCCTTTCTGAAAATTCATTGGTCAATAGATTCCTTGATTTTAATTCTTTTTTCCCAGTATATTGAAATCTATCTATATATACCCATGCATTTCTACAAAATTTATGAGCTTTATTTCATATATGCATATGTACATATATATATATATACATTAATATATTATTTCATATATATGTGTATATATATGAAATGGTATACAACTGAACATGCAAATATTTAAAACACAGAATGACAAACATAAGGAGCTCATTCTATTATGCCTCCTTGTTTCTCCCACTTACAGAGCAGAGACATTGCCAACCTTGTAAATATCTGCATCCCTTACTCAACC
The DNA here is from genome assembly GCA_004027185.1 of Glis glis. Taxonomy (NCBI): domain Eukaryota; kingdom Metazoa; phylum Chordata; class Mammalia; order Rodentia; family Gliridae; genus Glis; species Glis glis. The sequence goes on along the minus strand of PVJS01030686.1, from coordinate 12,466 downwards.
TACACACACTGAGCCATCATCACCTTCCCTTCCCCTAGCTTTTCCTAGAGAAGAGACACTGTGCAGGGCTGAAAGGTGTCTGAGCCTCACCTCAGGGGACCAAATATGCTGTGTCCATCTTTCCCTCTGAGCAATCATTTATAGCTCATCAATTTCCCCTTGGAAAATCTTCTGTGATGGTTGTGGCCACAGCTGTTGATGATGTTTTCACTTTTCTGTCCCCTGCACGAGTTACCCCAGAATAATCTTTTCCCCCTTAGCAATTTCTCCCACTTGTGAACACACAGAGAAACAATGACCTCAATTATGGTTCATAAGCATTAATGATACACCTATAATAAAGAGTGAAGTAGAGTCTCAAATTGTGAAGTGAAATTAGACACATACAAGCCAGCGCCAGGCATCCTAAGAGCCCTTGAGTGTGCCCAGGAGTCCCCTTCAGAATTTCCACAACAGTCTCCACCTATATCCTCATCCTCTCTAATTAAACCTGCTTTCCTCAAGCACCAGCATTGCAAAAATAGTCCTTTTCAATTTTATTGTTTTCCTGTGTTATTTGATTACTAGTTTGAAAACACCCAAATTTCCGTATGCTTTTTCTGAAAATGCAAGACAATGTTTCAACAACATTGTATGTGGGAGGGGAGTGTTGTCCTGAGGTCTTGGTCACCATTATAATATTGTTGCTGGAGGAGAATGCATTCTGAGTTCCACACAAGTGACTTACAACTGAACTTTCAGAATAACCCATGCCAAATGTGGGGATTGCTTATACATAGAGTTTGAAAGCCATCAAGACTTGATTCCATTAGGCATCCTCAATGTTGCAACTTTGCAAGGAAATAACTCAAATTATTCACCAACCCAAACAATTTTGCAGCGAGTATCTGCTCACTTTCAAAAATTCATTTCTTTTCCTTCGCCTGGCATAAATTGTTTTTCACACTGGTCCCTTCATCCTGAAGACCACATTAATACCAACAAGAGTAAAAAACAGCATAGAGAATATAAAAACAGCCACATTTTTAAAAGGGCTATAATAAAATATAAATACATGCATATGCGTCAAACATTTTGGCCACTTTTGAAATGTCTGAAGTTGTATTAAAAAATCAGGAAATTGAAACATTCCTAAGAAACTAGATAAGTTTATAGAATGCTAATAAGACATTGCGTGATTCTTGAAAGAAACCTGTGACAGCAACCTTTAATGATATCCCAGTCCCTCTTGTTTTACCTGCCAGCGTCCAGATGAACAAAGAAATAAAAATAAGTGATAATTAATTTTTTAGATTGTTGCTGCTAGTATAAGCACTCCTGTTTGACCAATTGATTAAATTGTAAGAGTACTACCTATTTATATCATTTTGGATTCATTTTGATCCAGAAAAAAATAAATGCTGGGAAACATTATTATTTGTACCTTGAGCATCATGCTGGAAAATGTCACTTGAATCCTGCTTGAATTATATTTCCTATGTGAAAATGAAACAGCCACGCAAGTTCCTCTAAATCTGTAGTGTGTGTCTATGTTAGCGCTCACAGAGACAGGAGAAATTTGTTTCCTTGTATTTCCATATGTGAAAAGCAACAACCTTACTGATTTTTTTTTCTTGTTTTATCCTGGAAGAAATTATGTTCCTCCCCCATCCCCCAATTATGTTGCTGGCCCCAAAGGTCAATGAGCACATTCATGCAGAACGACATAGACGACTACAGGGAACTGGTTCTTTCTAACCGTAATAAGGGCTTGCATATTTTGGCCAGGAGAAATTTGCACAAGGACATATTCTTCTACAGGTAATAGTAAGCAAATTCCTTAGGTTCAAAGGGGAATGCAGTGAAAATACGGTCTCACGGAACAATGCTGTCTGGCAAGGCTTACCTGGTAGCGCTGTTTGTGTTTGGCAGCAGACCTATACAATTGCTTCTGCCACCTATGTGCCCCTCAAATACTGCCGTGGGGAGATTAGTTTCCTTTGCTTCAGGTATGAATCCTGCAGAGGCTGATAGATACAATGTGGAGAGGTGTTACTGGATGTGGGAGAGATAAATGTCAATTTGATGGTGGCAGAGCAGGAACATTAACGGATAGTTTTATTTGCCACTTTGAAGCATATCAATATCGTAGGAGTTGAGACTGTAAAAACAAAAAACAAAAAACTTTGTTTTTGCCTTATGGAATGTGGTTCCTCATAAAATGTACCTCCATTAACATAATGCTGCAGTTCTAAATCTGTCTAAACAGGAATGAACCCAAGTGCAGTTTCATTTTTAAAATGCTTTCTATACAGGTTAGTTGCAAGTTTAACATGCTAACGGGGGCTTTGGGGCACAAGATTTCCATTCCTTTTGCTTTTAATCAGGAAGAGAAGTAAAGAGGACAAACATTAAAATAGAACTATGGATTTGAGTCCAACCACACCAACGTTTTATCTGCTCTTAGTCATATTAACTCTCTGATCCCCAAATTCCCCATCTGCCAATGGGAAGTGATAATAAGCCCTTATTTATCTCACTAGGCCTTTGTAAGGACAAAATAAGATGATTTACATGAAAGCAATTTATAAACTCTTACCACTAGTAGCATTAACTGACTTAAGATTGTCCAAATTTAATGTAAAGGAGTGCAAAAATAGTTTCCTAAAAATTTTATGTGAGGCTATTTCCTGCTGTTAAGTGACTCCAGCATTATTATTATCATTATTATTATTATTATTATTATTATTATTAGCAAACGAATCTTATGCGGAAAATGTGACCTAACCGCTAAGCTCTAGTTCTCTTCAAATCCTACTTTGAAAATAATGCTGACATATGCATAATAATCCAGGTATTCCAAATCACAAGAATGAAACAAAGATAAAAAATCAGTTTACACACACACACACACACACACACACACACACACACACACACAAACTACCTCTCCTACTTTGAGAATGCAATTATTTATTTTACCATAGATTTTCACTTGCAGAAACTCATTGTTCTTTACTGGTATTTTATTTAGTGAGAATTAGTTAAAAATGATGGAGCTTCATGCTCACAGTCCTTTTATAAAGTAAATTTTATCTCAAACTGCCGAAAGAAGATAATGAACTTGCTTTTCCGTGTCCCTAAAAGAATCACAATCATTAAGAGAGCAGGTACCTTTCTTTAACTATATTTAGCCTGTAAGTTAGGAAAGGTGATATATTGAGGACTAGCAGTAATGGTGATTAATTCTATAGCCAAGGAACTGGTTCATGGGGTCCGAATTTCCACTGGCCATCCTTAGATTCCAGAAGTATTACTTAGAAAAAATCTCATCACAAGGATCCAGCAAGAGAAAGACTCTAACTTGAAACAGAAAGGAAATTAGAGATGGAGACAAGGCTGAAATTAGTATTATTTAGAGTGGCGCTGGCACCTACGACATGAATGAAATTAATTAGGTTAACATTGTGTCTTGTCTTGACAATTTTCTTTTCCTTTTTGATGTAATCAAGCCCCTTTTCCTCCACTGTCCTAAATCATCAGGCTTCATTAGAACCACAAAGCACAAACTGCTGGGGATGCCTTTCTGCAGAAAAGCTCTTTATTCTGTGGCTGCGCTCCTACGGCAGACTCCCTGCATATTTAAGCATCCTGTGGCCTCCTAAAGAACTAGCTCAGGTTTTATTTGTTCACATTCGGAGTCCTACAGGATTCTGATTTTCTTGCAGATGGCGTGAAGCTGTCAAGGATAATACAAGGGTTAAGGAAACCGGTAGCCCTGGACCACAGAGAAACGGAGTGGAAAGGCTTCTTTGTTAGCGTGTCCTTTAAGTTTCTTCACTGTGTGCAAATTCGGTCTACTTGGTGGACATAGTGGGGAACTCCTTCCCTCTCCATGTTTTGTTTTGCTTTAGTTTGTGTCATTTTTCTTGATATGGAAAATTTCTGTGTCCTGAAGAAACGCTTTCACCTGCGAGTGAGGTAAACACACTGTACACTGTTTTGCCATAAGAGGGCAATGTTGCTGTTCAGAATTTCCATGTTGTGTTCCGGGGACCTGGTCTCTGGAACGGTAAATAATCGCCACTGTCTCTTCCCCTTCACCATATACAAGTTTCCACATGTCTGTGCACTCTGTAGTTAATCAGGACTTTGTAACTACCTGTCCTACCTATTAAATCCATCCACTCCCAAATTGTTTAAAGGGTAATACATGTCACTCCATGCATGACTGGCATTTGTGGGCAAGTGCTATCTCTGAAACTCTCAATTCTTTTCCGTTTGCCAGTGATAGGCAAGAGGAAAAAAGACCTGCTTTAGGAAATTTTGAACGGTATTTTTACAGTGTCCCTATTCCCAAATATTCAATCAATACATTATCTAATCATGATTTTCATAGGTAACCAAAGTGAAAATAAAGGGGAAGGGGAAAAGTATTCATTTTTGGCAAATTTATTTCAAAATTAGCCATTATCTTATTAATTAAATCATGATTCAAAACCAACACCAGGATGTTGATGATAACCTTGATACCTGGCTCTCAGTCTCCTGTAGGGAGTGATTTTTGTAGGATCTGATATTAAATTAACCCACTGTGAATTCAGACCTTTACAGATGAGTTGCTTTCTTCAGGAGACTCTAAATTAGTAATCTTCCTTTTCCTTAAAAAGAAGTTGCATTTTTTCCTCTGCAGCTTATTATACTTTTAACAGGTTATTTTTACGTGTTTTTTCATTCCTTTAAGGAATTACAATTCAGTTGTTTTCTGGAAAGCACAATTTAGATTTTCAATGGAAGGTTTGTTTGAGTAGCAGATTCCTGGTTTTTTTTTTTTTTTCTGTGAAAGAAGAAGCACTCTCAGTCTATCGAGTGCTTTTGCTCTCTGAAGGAATTGGCAACCTAGCTAGACCATGGTGGAATTGCTACCAGAGCAAACTGCTCTCACATTTAACAAATCTACTAGCTCATTTCTCTTACAAATATATGTGTACATGTGTTTATGTGTGTGCATGTGTGTGCATCCACAAATGTGTTTGCATACACACACACACACACACACACACACACCACTATTCTTGTCTTTGTTTTTTAATTACAGACTCGTATTTAATGTTCATTACAGAGAAACAATTGTAGACCTTTTTCTTGAGCAATAGACATTACTGACGATCATTTCCTGGGAGCTGCAACTAGATGTTTTATCAGAACCAATAGCCTGAAAATACAAAAATTACAGTCATTAAAATTAAAACTTCATTAAGAGAAAGAAGAATTAGGTGTGGAGTAGCAAATTCTTGAACCAAGGGATGGTTTTAGATGAGCCTCTTGGCTTTTTTAGTCTCTGAGGTGCCTCATGTTCCCATATTTAACTGGGTTTGAAAGATTTAAGTAGAATCTACTATCCCAGGGACATCAATAAAACCCCTGGAAAGCTGTGTCTGCTGGAGGTGGTTCCAGGAAATCCTTATTTAACATCGACTTAGTTTACTGTGGCTCGGCTTTTTCATTTCTTCTGAGTTACAGCCCGCCATCTCATTTCTGCTTCCTGCTCCTACAACTGCCAGTATATGTACATGAGAAAGTCTATGTTATTAAAAGAATAATAACCATATTGCAGGTTTCTGAACCCAAGATTGTATTTTCTTTCTCAAATATTCATTAAAAGATATAGATTGTATCTTATTGAAAGTGCTCTTTAATGAACAGTATTCCTGTTTGCATATAAGAAGGAGCTTCCAGTGCTATTCGCTGACAGTAATTGTGGTCTGAATTGAGAACATACAGTAATGGAGTGCAGCTAATGGCCACCCTGTGGACCAAGCACTCCCCTTTTGTCATCTCTGGCTACTTTTAAAATGCAGAAATTAGTTAGGCCAGCAAAGAGTTAATTATGCTCTTGTATCAGAAAACTCCCAATGAGCAGAGAGGGATTCTTTGTCTTTAATGCAAAACAGAAATTTCAAAGACCCTGGCAGATGATAGTATATAAATAGTAATTGAGCTGTGTGTGTGTGTGTGTGTGTGTGGTATAACAAGAGGACAAGGGAAAACCCTCCAGTAAGTCAGCCTGCGATGTTAAAAACTAAATGAGTCAGTGGCACCTTTTAATTTCTATAGAGCTAAAAGAAGTAAACAGGACTAAGCACCTTCCCAGCCAAACAACATCTTTCTGTTTCTCTGCTTTTTCTCACCTGATAATGCACCAGCATGTAAAAAGGCACATATAACCTAAGTAACAGTTTATCTGTGTGAATGAATGTGGTCTATTCCAAAAGGTCCAGGCAAAGTAGACATGGTCATAAATGGATTAAGCTGAAAGAGATCGGGTTTGCAAAAGTCAGATAGATGTTGGTATTTTGTAAGACCTGGGGAAATCTGAGATTATATAATTAATTCTTCAAACCTTCTGAGTTGTTAGAACTTGAGGAAGGCATTTTTATAAAATACCTATGTGTGAATACACACACACACACACACACACACACACACACACACATACACATACCCCACATCTGTAGTGATCTAGATAACATACTTGCTATAGGGAATTTGCTCTGAAAAGCAAAAGGTTAACATAAACAACAACAGACATTTCTTAAATCTATCCAAGCTTTTGCAAAAAGAAAGACAGTATGTTACTCTCAAAAGTTTTCTTGGAGGGCTGAGGTGTAGCTCAATGGCAAAGCACTTTCTTGTATACATGATGCCCTGAGTTCGATTCTCCAGTAGCAAAAAAGAAAACACACACACACACACACACACACATGTCAAACATTTTTCCTGGAAAGGAAGAAAAGTCCTTTAAGACTAGAGTATTTTAGCAAATTCTCAGCTCATAGTCAGGGTTTGACACCAAAGGTAAGTAGTGCATCAATCAGCAAGTATTGTACCACCTCGTTAATCTAAGAACACACCTGTACATATAACTGGTATGTGATGATAGTCTACATCCTATTCAGTGACCAGGGATTTACACCTCTTGTCACTAATGCTGATTTTTGCAAAACCATAGTGTTTGGTAGCTTATCTTGAAAAATTGTAAATTAAAAATTGTATCAAGAGCCTTGCCATTATGCCAATGTGAAAATTCTGTTAAAAAATTCAGTGCTTCAGGGATGACAGACTTTTCCTCTTTCGGCAGCACAGATAGCACTAACAACCATGTTTGAACTGACAAGTTAAAGTAGCAGGCAATTTTTATATTAAAAGCTTGTTGCTTAATGTTTCAAATCTTTTTCAAGCACTTTTTCTTCCTGCCCCACTATGCATTTTTATTTTGCACCTATGAAATTAATATGTAAATCAATATAATTTTTAAAAAATCACTTAGCATGGTAGAGTTGAAATAGAATAAATTCGATTGTATTGTCATATCCCATATGCATGATGCCCAGCTAAATTCTGATCTGATCCCCTAACCCATAGTGTTGAGAATATCATGTTGTATCAGTCATGCTGAAAACTTGAAAAGTTTTATTGGGTCTTTCACTGAATCAAGTGTGATACAAAAGTATTTGTTGTATTGGAAATGGAAAGGCAGATAAAAAGACCTAACCAATTTGCCATTTGTTGTCAAATTGATGCTTTCCAAATACAGAACAGCACATAACAGCAAAGCAGATTTCAATATTACTGACACTTTTTGAGAGTATTGATTATGATGCAAGTGTTAAATGAGATGTGAACACTTTAAAAATATAATTGTGATAAGTTTCAAAGGCTCTGGAGTGGAGCCTATTAATGCCAACATTTCTTTAGTTCATGGCATAGATGTTTGCATATTTTGCAGTTTATTTGAAGCAGTGGTATTTTTAAAATTGAAACATGGGCATTTATACTCATTTATATATTAGCTAGTAGAGGTAAAATGATTATGAAGAAAAGAGAATATTCCATATTTAAACCCAATATAACTGGTAACATTTCATAGTTAAGAATAAGCCACAAACTAAAGATGTGCTGTTCTTAGTATTGTTTATTGTATTTTTGTGGTCCTGGGAATCAAACCTAGGGCCTCCTATTATGATTTAGAAAGTAAAACTTTTAAAAGATGACAAAATCCAAGGGAAGAAATGTAGGCATGCATATATGCATGTATGTTTGCAAATGTGTATATATACATAAAACTTTTTTGTGTTTCAGTTTAGTTTCATAGTATCATTAGTACATATGTTTGAAGCTTCTACAAGGTTATACATACATAGTTTATAATGATTTCCTCTTCCTTGATATTAAATATAATGCAGAATGCTTCAAGTAACATAAAGGGATAATTATTTCTATAAACCAGAAAGTTTCTTGGCAATGTGTACCTGCAAACTCTTCTGTCTCTATTTCAATGTAATGATGTGACAGTGCCTTCATTCAGCCAATTGGGTTCTCAGCCCACCCCATCCCTGGACGGGAACTGTCAGCAACATCTATCGTTTGTTGTGATTTTATTTATTGCTTTTATTACCAAATTAACCATAAAACAAAAGTGTAAATGGCCATGCTAGTTTTAAATTTTATATGTAATTCATTAAAATTTCCAAATTTTATATTCTCATTTATGAGAGTAGAGCAAACACTGACTAATCAACAGAGAATCGCTATGCAGGATAACAAAATATGCTAGTTGTCAATACATAAATACAAATCAAATCACTTGGCCCATTACTAATCAGTCCTCCTGTTATTCTCTGTTGCAGACTCTGCTGTGAATGTGAACTGAAAGACCTTCTGCCCAGAACATTTGCCTCATGAGCAATAGTAATGTGTTAGCAGAGACGCCATTTTCCTAAACACGCCTTCCTCAGACATCAGCTCCAAGTGTTGCTTTACTTCCACTTTCACAGTTAGTTATAAATTCACTTTGCAAGATTCTGAACACATATCCTATCCCAAGGAAACATTAAAATCATTACTAAATGATTGGATGTTGAAAACATTGCTAAAAACCAGAATGACACTTGAACATATGTGCTCACAGAATATGAGTACACCATTATCTGGAATTACAGAGTTGTAGGAGGATATAAGTAAAAGTATGTAAATTTATGACTATCTTTATTGTCAGCCTTATAGAAATGAGCACAATAGCATGGTTCCCATTAGCTAGTGTGATCGTTTACTGGCTCTCCTTGAAGTTCAGTTCAGCAGAATTCATAAGCTGAAAATTTAGCCCCTAGTTCTTTTCTTATACTGTTATTAGGTATGAATACAATATCTAAAACTTCTTAGTAGAAGAAGGGATTTTCAAGAGTTCCCAATACATCAATGAGGGTTAGGGCTGCAGTGTCCTAGCCTTCTTCTGCTGCCCTCTCCAATTTCCCATGCCTCTGCATACACAAACAAACTTTAATCAAGACTTGGATGTAGAGCATGGCACCAAAGATGCAAATAACATTCCTCTTGGCTAAGTACAAATATACATGACCAATTATTATTTAAAAATAATGAAAACCAAAGGACTACTCCAGATGGAATAGAAATCAGTTCCTAAAATGCTGTTTGGATAATGTTTAACCTGAAATGCAAGGGTTATATAAAACAATTTAATTGCTAGTGATGTGCTGAATAACAGTCTTTATTAACCATCCTGAGAAGGAATGTATCCATATAGTACTCTCTCCTTTCCAAACTCTCTTCATTTACATCATCTCAACTCTGTCACACATCTCAGCATCATATAAATTATTTCTCAGAACTTATCCATCTGGACAGCCTACATCACCTCTGCTGTTTCCTCAGCTTCTGAAATGGATTCCATGGGCCACAAGTGAAAATCCATCTCATAACTTTACAGGCTTAACTCATATGTACATTTAGAATGGGGATTTACTTTTGAGGAAATATATTTCCCTGCCAGTTTGGCAGAAGGCAGCCGCTCACAGGTGCAGGACTGCATAGCACGTTCAGTTGGCCCTGGGCAGTGCTAGGCAGAGGGGTGGGGAAAGGCTCTGTCCTTCATGGGAGTTGGCCACATGGTTACAGAGCTGACAACTTTGCAATGAATGGATCTTGTTTATTTTTTTCATTTAGATGACAGCCCTTTTTGGCCTTTATCATAAAGATGGGTCAAAAAGTTACATCCAAATATACATCCTCTGTGGCACCTGGCAGGGGACTCAACCCTTTTCCTTCCCTGTCAGTCTCTGTCATCAGCACCTAGTGGGAAAGCCAGAGACACTCGTGGACATGATCAGTTACATGAAACTCGTGGTAAGGTAGGCATCACTGCATGTAAGTTCTGTCTGGGTGCTTGTTTGTTTGTTTTGATTTTTACACTAAGTAAAACCTGATGAGTTCTCCCATCCAGAGCAGCTTCTGGGAAATGCTCAGGTATCTCAAAAGGAGGGATCATCCAGGACACGCAAAATAACCTGCTTTTTTTTCCTTTTCTTTTCCCACAATTTCCTCCTTTACATAATCTGTCTTGCTTCTTAGTTTTTATAATTCATATATTACTTTATGTAATACTTTATATAATTTAGCTATTACTTTAGTTATTACTTTATATAATAAAATAATGGTACCTCCATCCTAAAGTTGCCATAGTGGCCAAGCGTGGTGGTACACACCTGTAATCCCAGTACTTGGGAGGCTTCAACAGGAGGATCACGGGTTCAAGGCCAGTCTCAGCAACTTAGCAAGACCCTCAGCAACTTAGTGAGACCCTGTTTCAAAAGAAAAATAGATAAAAACATGAGTCACTTAGTACAGTGACTGGCATGTGGTAAGTGCTCAAAACATATTAAGTAGTATGATGGTTTGGATTTGGAATGTTAACCCTGGCCATCATCAAAACAAGGTAGCAATGTTGGAAGTGGGGCTTGGTTGTGATCTCAGCAATGGATAAATCCATCGCAAGGGATTTATTTGGGTGGTAACCTAGGCTGGTAGGGTGTGCCTGGAGAAGGTGTATCCCATAGGATATGTCCTTGGGGAGTGTGCTTGTGTCTTTGACTTCCCTTGCTGGCTGCTCACTCTCTTGCTTCACTGCTCCATGATGTGACATCTCAGCCTTTCGCTCTCCCTCTCTCTACTTCCTGCTGCCATGCCTTGAGATCTGTGGTCCTTGGCCTCACATGGACTGAACCCAAAAATCTCCAAGTAGACCATGAGCAAATAAATCCTCTTTCCTCTAAGTTGTGTGGTCAGTCGTTTAGATTACAGCAGTGAGAATGCTAAGACAAGTAGTATTATTATAAAATCTGTACTCATTTCCCAGGGCTGCTATAACAAAGTATCATAAATTGGGCAGCTTAAAACAACAGAATTTTATTGACTCAGAGTTCAAGAGTCTAGAAGTCTGAAATCAAGGGGTTGGCAGGACCATGTTCCCTCCCAGTCTCTAGGGAAAGATACTTCCTTGCTTGTTCCTGGCTCCTTGCTCCTGGTGTCCCATACTGTTTGCTCTTCCCTTTTCTCTGGTCCACTCTTTGTTTTATTTATTTATTTATTTATTTATTTATTTATTTATTTATTTATTTTGTGGTACTAGAGATTGAAACCAGAGGCATTCTACCTCCAAGCTACACCTCCAGCCCTTTTATATTTTTTGTTTTGAAATGGGGTCTCACTAGGTTGCTGAGAATCTCACTATATTGCTGAGGCTGTCCTCAAACCTGCCATTCTCCCATCTCAGCCTCCTGAGTACTGGGATTACAGGCATGTGCCACCACACCCGGCTTCTGGCCCAATCTTTATGCCTTCAGAGATAAGCTTAGAGATCAGATCCTCACCCGAATTTTCCTTAGTCAAATTTTTTTCATACCTGTGAAAGCTGAATTAGATACTATTCTTATGGGCTCCATTAGCACCCTAAAGCTTTTACCTAAAATATTACCTTTCACATTATATTTTGGTTTTCCATTTATTTGCCTTATTCCCACTAAACTGCAAACTTGTGGACAGGACCTGAGTATTGTATATCCCTGTATCATCACACCCCCAAGATTAGCACATTTTTTATTCTTTCAACAAATAGTAAATGCCTACCCTGTGCTGATAACTGCTTTGTACTTTGGGAATATAACAATGAACAAGAAAGATATTTTTCTTGTACTACAAAACTTTATGTATCAAGTGAGTAAAATATTAAATTAAATAAGCACTCAATACATGGCTCAATAACAGCCTTGATATTGCTATATGGGTTTCAGAGTCAGGTGTGGCTATCTGAAGAAGGAACTGAGTTGTCCAGGTAAAGAGTATCAGGTGCACAGTCCCATGAAAGAAGAGCAGCATGTTGGGTCACCCCATGGAGAAGCATAACAAAAGGAAAGAGGCAGGTATCAGAGGTGAAATTTTTTTAAATGGTAAATGTTATGTATATTTTACCACAATGTACTTTTAAACATTTAATTGTGAAATATTTCTTTTTTTTTCAACTTTTATTTTTTCAATTTTTTTGTTTTTATTGGTGCATTGTAGTCTCACATCAAAATGAGTATCAGTTTGGTGTTAACATACATGCACACAGCTCTTGGTGTCCCTCCCCCCC
>PVJS01030685.1:0-23930 GCA_004027185.1 Glis glis | reverse complement strand
AATAGTAACAACAACAACAGCCCCACAAAATCTCTGACGTCTGATGATAAAAAGAAAGGCTGTGGACCTCAAGGCCTGCCTGCCTTCCCATTGATGGTGTGTTTGGGGGAAGTGTTTTGGGAGGAGAGCTTGGTGTTTTGTTTTGAATGCAGTGACAATAACGGTCCCTTACATTTGTGCAGGCCCTTGGCGTTCAAAGCGGTGTCACGCACATTCCCACTTTGATCCTCGGGACAGCCCTGTGATGGAGGCATGCAATTTTCTAAGAAAATCCACTCATGATTTTCAACTGATCTCCTCTTTTGTTTCAGGCATATTGCAACTCAAGGAGCTATAAGTCTCAAGTGCAAAGAGTCAGAATAATTCAGAAAGAGTTCCTTTTTCTAAAGGACTCTGTGTGTGTGTGAATGTATTTATGTGAACAATAAAGAAATAATAAGAAAATGGGGGAGAGGGTTGGTAGAAAATAAGAATTCCAGTATCTTATAGTAATAGAATACTTACAGCAACTGGATTTACTGTTTTAAACTTTCTACGTACATACTCCTCTTTATATAAGGCTAAAGATTTTTGTATGTTCAACTTGGGGGGATTTTGTTTGTTTGTTGTGGTGGTGGTAGTTGTGTTTGGATGACTTTTTCAGTAACCGATATCCCCAGCTATGGGATAGTATTTGGGATACTATAGAATGGTGGATAGGAGCATGGACTCTGGAGTCAGACTACATGAGCTAAAATCCCAGGTCCAATACTTACCACTTGTACATTACTAGATGTTTTACTAATTGTGTGTAATTACCCTCTCTAGGTATAATAATGGTATCAACCTCAAAGGATTATTATGAAAATCGAATGAGTTAGCACATATAAAGCACTTACAACAGTATCTGATACAAAGGACTATATGTGTTTGTTGTCGTCATCATCAGTATTGTTTCTGAATCTATGTCCCCAATGTCTTTTAACTAGGCATGAGAGTGCTAGGTACGTGTCTTATGACATATGAGGCTTCATAGATTTGGATCAATATTTTCTGAACCTTTTCACACAGTAAATGAATGTGACAGTATCTTGTGACACAGTTTTCAGATGCCTGTCTCTAGAGCCAGACTATATGCATGGAATCTCTCCTTCAGTACTTGCAAGTCCTGTGACCTTGGGCAAGTTATTTCCTCTTCCTGAAGCTTAGTGTGATAATGGTGCATATTTTGTTGGGTTGTTTTGAGGCGTAAATTATAATAATATTTGCAGAGCGCTTACCAAAAGAGCCACCATATGGTGGTGGAGTTATTACTAACCAGGAGTAGGAAAAGAACAAAGAAGAGAAGTAAAATTGCACTCAGAAACTCAGCTTCCATTTGTTTAAAAAATAATCAAAAGAGTAGCTAAAATATAACAGGGGGGCTGGGTGTCATGGCACACATCTATAATCCCAGTTTTTCAAAGTATGGATCTGAGATCACCCTTGCCTGGAGCTCCTACTAAACCAGAATCTTGGGATATGGGGGTGGGTAGAGGGTGTCCAGGAACCTTATGCTTGGGCAATATTTCAGATGACTCAGGCACATGAAAGATAGGGAGCCACTGAAAGGGGAAGCAGCAGAGAGGACATAGTCTACTCCATGTTTTCCAGTTACAGACCTACAATGATTATAGGGCATGGCTGGCTACTTGGTAAGGTCCAAGTCCCTTCATTCTTACACCAAAGGTGCTCAGAGAGAAATTCAGGACCGAGATGCTATGTATCTCATGTTTGGCATGTCTCTTTCTCCTGTCCTTCCCTTCAGACATTTGACACATACACAGTTGTTTTCCCAGGGGAATCTATAGAGGGAGAGGCAGATGCAAGGTGGACTTGCAGACTATCATTAGGATTTTTTATGGCATAATAAAAACAGACTGTTTTATTAAGGGAAGAAAGAAATCCATTAGATGGTTATTAGGTGCTCATAGAATTGTCAGGAGGCTGAGGGACCAGGTTTGAAGACAGTGAAGGAAGCATGGAAGATCTGGCAGCAGGAACCACTGCACAGCCCCAGCCACACCACAGTCTGGTCTCTGGTCTCTGCTCTCAAGTCAGCTGTCCAAGGCTGCTGACCTCCACTGTGGAACCCTTGCACTACTTGCTCAAGATCCAAAGTCCCAAGGGAAGAATTCCAGTCGGCCAAAGGGAATCTCAGTGTCCATTCCCTCGCTGCACTGGGCTGGGTGGGAGCATTCTGGCATTTTTGGTTTCTGTGATGAGAGCTTGCTACTAATTCTTACCAGGGTTACACACACAGGGGATGATCCAGAAGGAAATAAGGGGGAGCAGAGGCTGGACAGTCAAATACAGGTAGTGCCCACAATAAGGAGTCTTACCTTAATCATTTTCCAGGGAAAACTGAGCCTGTCCACTGGAAAAGCCTTCTTGGGTCTGGAAGGTAGCACGACATGGCAGCTAGACAACGCCAATGATAGCTACCAAGAAGGAGACAAAGGAAGTTCCCAAGTGCCACTCATCTCATTGATGTTGGGCAGGGTCTCTGCTGAGCAGGCAAAGCCTCTGCACTTCATGGAAAGATCCAATGGGTAGGGCTGCTAGTACATCCCTTTAGTATTTATTGGTGGGATTCCCATGTCTAGTCAGTGAGACTTAAAATCAGAACCTGAGAGTTTTCATAGAATCCTAGAAACTCCAATCTAAAAAAATCATTAGAAATCAAAGAAGGTTTTAAAATGGCAGCTTTGGACTCTCTGCTTCAATGCAGGATGTACAAAGTAGATAAAAATATACGGCTCTGGGTGAGGGAGGTGCAGCCCTGGGTTACTCTCTTCAGCCTCCCCTTTCATTCCCCCTTCTTCTTACCCCCAGACCAGCCCCTTGAGGCCCTTGTGCAGTGCCGGGGGTCGTGTGCCACTGCAGCGCAGCTGTGTGATTCACCAGCCACAAATCTCAGCAGTATAACAAATAGCACTTACTTTATCCCTTGTGGTTCTGCAGAACACATGGGGTTCTGGTCTTACCAGTGGATTAGGTGGAGGAGGAATAGCTGCTTAGAGTTTAAGAAGAGGCAAGCAGGTGTTGCTGCCTTAGTATTACAGATTCTTCCATTGATGATACCTTCCTCTGGGTCCTCTTCCCCTAGTCCTGTTTTCAATCCAGTTCTACACACGTATGGACTCTGTATTCCATAGGTGAGCCTACCCTGGGCAGTTGGAAAACAGAAGTCAATCTATGGTGGGAATTTGGGACACTAATTTACACTCAGGTACGAATGACTTATTGGATCTGTTCTCTGCATGACTAGTAGGACTTATAACTACAGGTGAGCACAGACGTCCAGCAGGACCCTATTGGACAGAAAGGCAGGACACAAACAGGGTCACTGAGGGCTGCATCAGCCTATTTGGCAAAGATTTTTATATTTTCAAAAAAACACATTTCCAAGAACCTCTAATATTGAGCTGGATATTCAGTTCATGCTCAGTAAACATTTCACTAATTTTTTATTCAATAAATATTTATGAATCTACTATCTCCCAGGCAACAGATACTTGTCAACTGATTAATCTGACCAGCAAAACAGTGACTCCAGCAAATCATCATAATTTTTCTTCATTCAATACTTTTTTATTTTTTGGTAATGGGGAATGAACCCAGGGGCATTCTACCTCTGAGCTACACCCCCAGCCCTATTTTATTTTTTATTTTGAAACCAAATCTCACTAAATGGCTGAGACTGGCCTCAAATCTGCAATACTCCTGTTCTAGCCTCCCAAGTACTGGGATTACAGGTGTGTGCCACCACACCCAGCTTCATCCACTACTTCTAAGAGACACTGGTACCATGGATCCAACAAGACAGGTTATGGGCCCCACTCCGTGGACTATGCAAATGTTGAGAATTTCTATATCATCAATATAATTATGGAGCAGAGATGATGGGCTTAAAATATCATCCCTGCTTCAAGTTCCCAGAGCCTAGTGTGATGAAGAAGGAACTCTAAGTCTGTTTTTCAATCATTTGGTCATTGACTCTACCCCCAGGCACTGTGTGGTAGATGCTGAGGATGCAGCAGTCAACAAGATGGGCACAATCTGTGTCCTTGTGGAACCTACAATCCCACAGACCAAGGGCCAAGGGACACACGGTGATTGTTAACATCTTGGAGTCAGTCTTTATTGAATATTCTTTCTGCGGCAGGCCATGTGCTGGGCAAACAAGGATTAAAGATAAGCAAATAACAACGACAACAATAACAAAAAACATCTTCACTCAACAGGTACTCACAGACTCATGAGCAGGCAACTGGAATGGCATATTAAAATGGCCATCATCCATTGCGCACTTGTAGAACCACAGGGCAGAGACGAGGCTGCCCTTGCTTCTAAGGGGGGAGTACGGAGTCAGGGAAGCCACAAAGAAGCAGTGGCACGGGCTGGGTTTGGACGTTTAGGATGGTGTTCACCAGCTGGGTCTGTGAATGGTGGGTTAGGATTTTATCCTAATGGCCAACACGAAGCCATTCAAAACATAGCTACAGAAAATACTCGAGCAGAAACAACTGCAGCAAAGTAGATTTGGGCTTAACCTTAACTTGGCTCATTTACAAGCACAGTTTTTGTTTTGTTTTGGTACTGGGGATTGAACCTAGGGGCTTTCTACCTCTGAGCTACACACCCAGAACCTTTTATTTTTTAAACAAAACGAAACAGGGTCTTGCTAAGTTGCTAAGGGTCTCATTAAGTTGCCGAGGCTGGCCTTAGACCTGCAATCCTCCTCTCTCAGCCTCCCAAGTACTGGGATGACAAGCGTCCACCACCATGCCTGGCACAAGCACAGTTATTTAAAAATTAATTTTTCCAGTCCGGGCGCACGCTTGTAATCCCAGTACTTTGGGAGGCGGAGACCAGAGGATCCGGGTTCACGGCCAGCCTCAGCTCTCTCTCTGTTTCTCTCTCTCTCTTTGTCTCTCTCTCTCTCTCTCTCTCTCTCCTTAGTGAGGCCCTCCGCAACTTCGTGACACCCGGTTTCAAAATAAAGTACAAAAAATAGTGCTGGGGGTGTAGCGCGGAGGTAGAACACCCCTGGGTTCAATCCCTGGTACCACCAAAAAAAAAAAAATTAGTTTTTCCACTTGGTTTTGTTAAGACATATCCAGTGAGACAGTAACAGACTACTCTGGGTATCAGGTGTTCGAGTTTATAGAGTGATGTGTGGTTGGTGCACACAATTCTCCTGTTAGTATTTCCTATTTTAACTTGATCTCTCCTCCATTTTGCTTCCCAATCTGAATAATGATAAAGTGAAAAAAAGGGGAGGTATGGAGAAGAGAAGCAGGGAAGGAAATGAGGGAGAGGAGGAAGAAGGAAGGCAGGCAGGTAGGCAAGCATAGGATGGATTCTGGGGCCCCTTTGATTTGGGTATTAAAACCAGTGCCAAAGTGAAGCCAGTTCTAAAAGGAACAGTATGGCCCTGGCACCAAATGAAGTCTGAGACACGTTGAAAGAGTCAAAAGAATGGCAACCCCAAAATAAGCAGCCAGAAAAATCCCAAAAGGAGTAAGTCAGGAAAAAACGGTGATAGAGCAATATTCAGCAGAGATCACTTAATTTCAAAAATACTGACTAGGCTGTTGGGCTACTTGTGAAAGAAAAAGATGAAAATCATCTAAAATTTACCCCCTTGAACAAAATCACCTAAAAAATAAAAAATGCTTCAGCAGAGGGAAAGTAGTTGAAATCTGGAAGTGTGTGGAAAAGATTATTAAAATCGTACATCCTGTGTGAAGTGAGCAAGCTGAACACTGTCTCCCCAGAGCCAGTGGGAATTGCGCGCAGAGGGTTGTTGGCCTTAAATCATCCCGGAGCAGTTTCCTGTCCTTCTATCAAGCCTCGGGGCCCACAGCAACTTCCTGCTTTGACGGTGATACTGATTTGTCGCTAGCCGTGGTTCCATCAAGAAGTCCTTTTCAACGTTTTTTGCAGGAGAACCATCGGACTAGGCTCCTGGGGAAGATGACAAAGCCATCCTATTTATGATTGCAATAGGGGAGTCCTAGAAAGTTCCATTCTTTGCAAATATCCCAAACCCAGGCAGCTGCACATGACCTGATTTTCAAATAGAGTCTTGGGACCGTCTCTTCCCTGGAGACTTTCCCTTTAAGCTGCAGAGCGACAGGCATCAAATGATACCCATCCTCCACCACCAGGGAGTCCAGGGAGAGTTTTTGCGTTTCACAGCTGAACCAAACTCCACAATACACCAGAGAAGAATTGGTAAAAGGTTGAGCTAGAATGACGGTCCCCAAATTGGAATACTAATGATGACCTTTAATGAAGCCTGACAGTACAATCTGTTTCTCATTGTTACGTAAGCGCAGGCTCCCAAGCACACTCTGGCTTTCCAGGCAGGGACAGACTGGGATAAATGGGCCCTGCTGGTGAGCAGGCCCAAGCACAGCTGATCTTTCAGCCAGGATTAAATTAATTAAAGTGATTCTCTCGGCCAAAGAATTAGTCTTTTTATCTGTCATTATTGTATTGTTTATTAATCTCCAATGGAGGCTAATTGGTATCTGAGCTTTTGGGGGCGAGGGATCTTAGAGTGATAGGGATGAAATTGTCCTCATTTGGAAGAGGAAGGGTCGTCTTAGTTCTAGATGTGAAATGAGCTTGTTAGTTTAAGACCTTCATCAAAAGACTACAACAGCCCAAGGCAAGAACAGGAAGGCGACCGGAACCTGGAAGGAGAAAGGTTTAGGCACGTTGGCTCTCCCTGATTGTGAATCACTGGAATAATCATGAAGAAACCCACAACATGCAGAGCATTGGGCCCGGGAATTAGAGGGACCCATTCTATGTCATGGCTGCTCAAATACGGTGCATGGTAAAGAGATGCCCGAGTCCCATACCCCAGAGGAATCTGGGGAAAATGTGAATGCTTTCTGGTTCAAATTTTCTTTCTTTCTTTCTTTCTCTCTCTCTCTCTCTTTTTTTTTTTTTTTTTTTTTGGTACTTACTGGGGATCAAATCCAGGGGCTTTCTACCTCTGAGCTACACCTCCAGCCCTTATTTTTTATTTTGAAACAAGGTCTCACTAAGTTGCTGAGGATTTGGCTAAGTTGCTGAGGTTGGCCTTGAACCTGCAATCCTCCTGTCTCAGCCTCCCAAGTACTGTGATTATAGGCGTTCACCACCATGCCCTGCTCGACCTATCATTTTAGCAGATAGTATGGAAATGCAGTCAGTAGCGGTGAAGCTTATCACAGCTACGGTATTTCCTAGGGCAGGAGGAAAGTACCAGGGCAGCCTGGAACACCAAGATGTCAGCTGAGTGCCAAAGGAATAGTCTCATTATCTGCTCCACTTTTAGTTCTACGCTCAAAGCTGGGGTGAACCTGGAAGGACAATCTATGGAGGGGAGTGGGGGATCACTGGGGTCACTTCTAATGCTGCTGCTACCACTGGTTGGAAGGGAAGGGCTGTTGTGCCCTTGCTGACTCCTTCTACAGCTCTACAGTGGGCCAGGGAAAATCAAGACGTCTATCCTATAGAATTCTCCAGCTCCTCTGGCTAAGGAGCACAGGGTTTTTCTGTTTGTATCCACTTCTAATTCTAGGTTTCAGGCTGCCCTAGACCCAGAAACAGGAAACATAGGAAGGGGGAAAAACAGCAACCCAGGAAATGTTCTGCTGGCTGTCCCCACAGTGCAGGATTTTTTACAGAGTCCACCCTCCAGAGTCCTCTGAAAGTTGCTTCATGTGTTTTATCCAGGGCTTTTAGTTCTAGTCAGTCGAAGCAACATTATTTTCATTGTGGTGCTGGTTCAGATAACTTCAGTCCCAAAATGGCTGCATGATCCGTATTATTTTGCTTATAAAAATAAAGCATAAAGCCTATGTCAAATTTTCTATAACATCTATTTTAACAACACATAATTTTACCAATAATTGGCATGTGTACAACCCAGGAAGTGCCGTAGAGCAAAAGGATGGCCAGTATTTTCAACCAATCAAGTCGCTTTCCAGGCTAGCAGCTCAACTCTACATTCTAGTAGTTTCTGACACATAGTTTGTGCTCAATAAATTTTTGCTGAATGAATGAATATCAACTGAGCCTTTGTAGTAGAATGAAATGCCAAACACTTGACAGTGGAGATGAGCTTTTAACAAGACACTTACAAATGAAACAACAGGTTATTACAGATAGTGTCTCATCTTACCTTCAAAGAATATTGTTTTGAAATTGTCAGCAATTCAAAAATGTTTCCACAGGACACTCAACATCACTGCTGGTAGCCTTAACCATGACATATTTATAATTCCAACTTCCAACTAACTTAAGATCAATGTTTCTGACTCATTGTACAGTACACAGCTAGAACAACAATACATTCACTGAAAGTTAAAATACACTCATATGACTAGATAGAGCCCACATGGAAAAAAGATTAAAAAATTAAAGAATCCAACAACTGCTGTAAACCAAAGATTGAGGGTTTCTTATATTTTAATTGGTGCATTGCAATTATACATCATAGTGAGGTTCAATGTGATACAAACATACATGCACATATCTCTGGTCTACTTCTCTTTGCACCTCCACCCCACTACCCCCTCCTCCCTCCCAGTACATGCTAGCAAAACCAGTAGTAATGCTTTTATGCTTTTATATATTTCCAAAGCATTATTTGGACTGTTTCCTTCCTCAATCCTCTTTCCCCCCTTCCTATGTCCTTACCCCAAACTCCTTGCACTATTCTACTGGTCTCTTTTCACATTTATGCAAAACCCCTTACGGTTCCTATTTTCTCTCTAGCTTCCATATGTGAGAGAAAACATACAACTGTTGACTTTCTGAGACTGGATGATCTCACTTAGCATAAGTCTGTAGTTCCATCCATTTTCCTGCAAGTGACATAATTTTGTTCATCTTTATGGCTGAGAATCCCATTATGTTTATACACCACATTTTCTTTAACCATTCACCTGTTGATGGACACTTGGATTGGTTCTATAATTTAGCAATTGTGAATTGTGTGCTGCTATAAACATGAGTATTTTAAATTTTGTAATATGTGCCTACTATGTTTTAATACTATTAATAATTACAAGCTCTTATATTTCCTTGGGTCATAAAATAAAATCTGCCCTTAATTTGGCATTTCAATATGATATAGTAGAGTAGAAAGCAATTACTTTGGATTAGAATATCTGATTCCATTTTTGGCTCTAATGCTTACTCTAGTGTGCACCCTTATAACCTGGCATGTAGGTTATAAACCTCTGAGACTCCTTCTTCTTCTGTAAAATGGGGATAACAGTAAAATCCACTCCACTGAGTCATTGTGAGCATCCAATTATGCAATATATGATGCAAAAGTGTTTTATGTGTTAAATATGTAATTTAGGATGACTTGAATTTTAAATAACAAAATAAATTTCACCATAGCTTAAGTATACAGACAATGTATTGGCTTTCACAGTGGAAAAGCCCTGAGATGTGTTAGTCTCCACCTCTTCTCCACGTCTCTTCTCCACAGACGTGTTTATCACCAGGTTGGCTTCATTCATAGTCTCAACTTGGCTGCCAGCAGTACTCTGGGCTGTAGACTTTCTAATCCACCTCCTGGGAATAATTCCACAACCTTCCAACAAAGGTTCTAAGTTTTACTGTGATTAGACCTCTCCTGAAAAATGGCAAAGAGATCAGGATTATCCAGATTGGCGTAGAGTAATCAGGGGCCAGCAAAGGATGAAGTCAGTCCCACCCAAAGTACGTTGATGATGAGCAATGAGCGACGTTTTTCCAAAGGAACATTAGGAGTAGGAAAAAGAAAACGAATGCTGAGTAGGCACAAAACTCCACTCCATTGTAGAAATGGCACAGTTTTATATTCTGAGGGACATTAGTATCATAGCTCAATTTGGAGCACACACCTTTATACATATCTGTGTTTAATCTGTCTTACAGGTTTGCTTTCAGATATTTAAGTGGTTGAACTTAAGACATTTACTTCCTTATTTTTTGTTGCCATCTCTCAAGTTACTGAGATTATTCCAAGAATGAAAGTCATGTTGTACATTTCATTTGTAATTTATGGAAGAGCTTAGAAAACTGCACTATCAAAGCCGGGTGTGGTGGCCCACGCTTGTAATCCCAGTACTTGGGAGCCTGAGACAGGAAGATCTAGGTTCGTGGCCAGCCTCAGCTACTTAGTGAGGCCCTCCGCAACTTAGTGAGACCCTGTTTCAAAATAAAGAATTAAAAATAGGGCTGAAGGTGTAGCTCAGAGGTAGAATGCCCATGGGTTCAATCCCTAATACCACCGAAAAGAAAACTGCACTATCCAAGTGGCAGATATTCTCATTGTAATTGTCTTTATCAACATGGTTCTTTTGAGTGCTGACTAGCATGTTAAGATTATGTGACTCTCTGTATAGACAAATTCTTGGAAACTAGATTTATTCATCAAGGATATAGCTTTGAGGTTCCAAGAAGAAACTGTTCAGTCCAGACCTTATTAGAAAATGTAGCCACAGACTTTTCTTTCTTTCTTTTTTTTTTTTTTTTTTTTTGCGGTACCGGGGATTGAACGCAGGGGCGTACAACCTCCGCGCTACACCCCCGGCCCTATTTTTTTTATACTTTATTTTGAAACCGGGTCTCACGAAGTTGTGGAGGGCCTCACTAGGTAGAGAGAGAGAGAGAGAGAGAGCTGAGGCTGGCCACGAACCCAGATCCTCCGGTTTCTGCCTCCCAAAGTACTGGGATTACAAGCATGCGCCACCACACCCGGCTGCCACAGACTTTTCTGAAATACTTGGTTTCTCTTAGTGTAATAGCACTAATCATTTTTAAAACCACTTAATTTGTATAATGACTTATAGCTCACAAGATGCTTAAAGAGTCTAAGAGCATCAGAGAGATATTGAAATTTTGTAGATTTTAGGCTAGGGTTCAGACCTCTGAGTCAATGGTTACCTGATATAGACTGAAAACCAATCATAACCAAAATTCCTAGTAGCATAAATGTCTAAAACCTAAGTCTTTATTTCTTTTTTAACTTCCTAAATATAAGGCTTAAGAATAAGTCTGGGCCAGGCGTGATGGTGCACACCTGTAGTCCCAGGACTTGGGAGGCTGAAACAGGAAGATCCAGGTTCAATTAGCTTTAGCAACTTAGCGAGACCTTCAGCAACTTAGCAAGACCCTGCTTCCAAATAAAAAATAAAAAAGGGCTAGGGTTGTAGCTTGGAGGTAGAATGCCCCTGGGTTCAATCCCTAGAACCAACACACACACACACACACACACACACACACACACACACACACATACACACACACACACACACCGATGTATATGTGGCACATATATATATATATATACAACTTTATAATTATTGTGTGTTCTTGCATATCTTTGCTTGAGTCTCATGATCTCCTTTGAGAGAGGTAAGACTTTTTAGCTTCACTTTAAGGAGAAAAAACCTGAACCACAGAAAGCATAAAGGGCTTGTCAAAAGATCAATTTGGAAATGGAAAATCCAGGTTTTTTTATTCCAAGCTCAATGCTCTTCCTACAACAGCATGATGTATGTATTTGGAAATTTATAGGGACTACTACAAAAGTATCAGATTCACTTTGGGCTCCAGGAAAGGACTTTGATGACATCTGTGTTAGCTCTTGGAATCAATTAGTAAGATAAGAATAGCCTCTCATCCTCCGGGACTTTTACAGGTCAAAAGAGTCCCCAGCTTAATCTGAACAGACACTAGAGGAAGAGCTCAATGATTTAAAGACTCTTCCAACTCTGAAGTTCTGGAATTCTGTAATCCATCGTTCAAAGGCAGATGATCATTCCAAGAGCTGTGATCACATTGTCAAAAATGACTTAACCCATCTTAAAGCACCTGTTTCTGACAATTAGCATGTCTTACTATTAGGTTCACTTTTGAACCAGGACTACAGAAAGACGAATGTTCCCCGGCAGTCCATCTTGGCCCAAGATAGAAAGTTAATACCGACCAAATGACTTCATGTTGGCCCCATCGGAAGGGTGTAATCTCCAGGAAACTTCAAGGGAAAGCACCATCCAATTTTAAGTTGAGAAGTTTGGTCTGCAGATGAAGTCATTTATGTGGCCACTGACCACAGCTGTCCAGTTGATAATCATTCTTCTCTTTGGATTAGAGTAGGTTCGATTTAAATCACTAGTTAGAAAAACAGAACCTAATCAAGTTTTCTAACAGAGATCACATTTTTTTTGCATAGTCCTTTACATATGGTCCTTGCATCTCAGATACTTGCAAGCATGCATTTCACTACAAAATCACAATATATCTAAGACTCTAATTTAATATCCTTTCTTGTAGCACATTAGAAAACTGATGGTTTTTGTTATAAGCAGAGCTATTACTTGGAAAATGATGAATTATCTCCAATGTCACAAGAGTATGTTGATGTTATTTTTGTTGTATTAGCATAACAAGACTATTGCCAAATTACATTATCTTCAAACAAATGCTTGTGTTTGGGATTTTTTAAAATAAGCAAACAATTATTTTAACATAACAAAGACATGTTCGTTTGAAAATTTAGTTCCTGTTTTCTTAGTGCCGCTCTCCTTTTGGGATGTATACCAAAAGGAATATGAGACAGAATGTTCTATTGTAATTAAAATAATTTTAAAAATACTCATAAATAGACTATTTCAGGCTCACAAAAGAAACTTAAAACACTAATGGCTAGATTCTACGACTTGAGAATCAGCTTGAGTTTTTCCACCTTTTAATTAGCAAATGAATTCTTGTTTCCGACAGAATTGGTCCAGGCCAGTAGAGGTGGTAGACATCTTTCTGAGCATACTCATAAGTGTCAAACTCTCATCAAATGATCTCTAGTGGGCCCGGGAACTTCAGTGCCTTCATCCAGTTTTGGTGTTTTCTTTAAACTTTCACCTGCCAATATTTATTTGCTGAGTGACTCATGCTGACCCCTGGGATTTACTGTGTTTGACATTATGGTCGGAGGACTGCTGGAGGCACAGGTGAGTTCTTTTCATCAGTTAAAGCTTGTTGATAAGAAAAAATAAGGCTATTATTTTTATTATTACTTTTGTGATTGGATCGGGTATCGGGATTGACAAGAAAAAAATGGGGCTTGCGTTCTCGGCCTGTTGGGCTCTCGTCATAAACCTCTTTTTAACACCATCTTAAAGCATAATAGGACTTTTCCACCTGCTATGGCTCTGCACGGACTCTAATTTCTGCATTCGAATCAGTTATACTGATTTCCATAGTTATTAGACAGTTTTTCATCATGAGAACGGATGTGTCAAGGCAAAACTAATTAACACTTTTCACCCATGAGGAAGATGAAAAGGAACTGTCTGCTAATCTCACCAAACTGCGTGTTGACTGTCTTGCTCAGTAATAGTATGTATTATGAAAATAAATTTTGGTAATAATAGTTACCAGTTATGTTGCAGCTATTATGCTTCAAAGGTTTTCCATGAATTCTCACTTCTCCCAGGAATCCTGTGCCCCAAGATATCAAATAAAGAAATTGGGGCACAGATTGAGGAACACCCTGCTAGTACATCACTGAGCTGGGATCTTAAATGTGGATCTATCTGCCTCCAAAGTTCATGGCTTTTTAGTTTGAGCGTAACAAGGCATAAAACCAAGACCTGCAATCCAAATGCTCTAATAATTCTGAATGGTCCATTAAAAATGCAATGTTTATCTACTCTTGTTTTAAAAATATCAAGTTACATGTAAACATTATGAGGAATTAAACAGACACATCCAGAATACGGATGTTCCTTCAACAATCGGTGGCAACAAAAAGAAAAAGGTATGAGGGTGAGAGGAGGAGAGACTCTTCTATCAAGCCTAAAAGAGACTTAAGAAATAGGACAACCAGCTGGGCGTGGTGGCGCCTACAATCCCAGTACTTGGGAGGCTCAGACAGGAGGATCCAGGTTCACGGCCCGCCTCAGCTACTTAGTGAGGCCCTTCGCAACTTAGCGAGACCCTGTTTCAAAATAAAAAATAAAAAATGGAGCTGAGGATGTAGCTCAGAGGTAAAATGTCCCTGGGTTGAATCCCCGGTACCGCAAAAAAAAAAAAAAAGAAAGAAATAGGACAACCAGCCAGGTGTGGTGGCACACACCTGCAATCCCAGTACTTGGGAGGCAGAGACAGTAGGATTGCAGGTTCTTGGAGAGCCTCTGCAATTTAGCAATTTAGTGAGACTCTCAGCAACTTAGTGAGACTTTGTTTCAAAATAAAAAATAAAAAGGGCTGGGGGTGTAGCTCAGAGGTAGAATGCCCCTAGGTTCAATCCCAGGGACCGCAAAAAATATATATTATATACAATATATATTATACATATATATATCGCATACCCGTCTTGGTGATGGGTATGGGAATTCAATATATAATTCTTGCTACTTTTGCGTGTATTTCAGTTTTTCATAATAAAAGCACTCTAAACCCTACTTGCATTAGTTTTGACAGCCTCCTGAGTAGGATGCTGTGATCCTTAAGCTTTGAATTTTAATGTCTCCACGCAAGTCGGTGTGTGAGGAGTCAAGCAGCCGGGCAGAGATGCTTGGCGCTGCACTGCCCTCTGGTGGTGTACAGCGAGTTTACAGTCTCCAGCCTTGATTCAAATCCCCTGGCGCCGCCTTCCTCCCACCCAGGCTCCCTCTTCCACTTCAACAGTCCAGCTTGCCCGCCAGTTTTAAATTTAAATGGAGGTTTTCGAAGGCTCTTAGCAGATAATAGTGTCTTTGTCCACGCTGGAAGCCTGCATGCTTCCTCCCCTGCACTCCAGATTCTCTCTCCTTCGTTGCTCTCTCTAAACAGTAAATTGCAGAAAAGTGATAAAAAAAAGACCTGAAAGCAGTCAGTTTATGAAAGGGAAACTGCAATGTTTATCCAGCTGGGAAATGGACTGTCTTGGTAACTCATGTTTATAATTCCTCAACTGCAAATGTCCAGTTATAAATTATTTATTGATGTCAATCAATCAGATCTTCTGAAAGGAAATACATTTGATAAATGGCCAAACTGATGAGAAATCTAACCCAAAGGTGTCCTTAAAAATGACTTAAAATAAGAAGGAGAAAAAACTCTGAGCAATTCTTTGAAGTGATAAAAATGGTAAAAGATGGGAGGAGATTTCACTGCCAAAGTAAATCAAACTAGCCAATTTTTATATTTATTTATTGATATGGGGGATAAAACCCGGGGATATTCTACCTCTGATCTATACCCCCAGCACTTTTTAAATTTTTTCATGTTGAAACAGGGTCTTGCTAAGTTGCTGAGGCTAACCTCGAACCTTCAATCCTCCTGTCTCAGCCTCCCACGTACTGGGACTACATGTGTACACCACCACACCCGGCTTCATAATTATATAACTTAATCTTCATAAAAAGTTGGGACATAAACTGGTCTGAATTATTGTTTTTACTTTACACCTGAAGAAATGGAGGTACAAGGATGCATAGGAACTTGCCCAAGCCCACAGACCTGGTTTGTGGCAGAGCTAGGGTGTGACCCTAGGATTTTCAGACTCCTATGTTGGGTCCTGCTCCATCACAGAGCTTGGGAACATTCCAGTTTCAATGCACTCAACACATGCTCACAGGATCTTGCCGTGGATCCTGAGATAAACAAGCTCATGTTAATGGTAGAGTTGATTTATCAATCAGTCAAGGTGACTTTAAGCTCCTAGAGTGTGAAGATGTGGGCAATACAAACCAAAACTATTTTGAGCAATGTTATCACATGCATAATGTCCTTAGGTATTCTGCCACTCTCTTCGTTGTCCAGTGTAGTCAAGAAAAGCCAACCCCACATAAGTTCATTGATTTGGTCAACAAGTACTGATCTAATGCCCATGCTGGCCAGGCTCCATTCGAGCTGCTGGAAAAGAGGCAAGCAAAGCACTCCCTGCCTTCAAAGAATTCATTCCAGAAGAACAAAATTATGTCATTTATAGAAAAATGGATGGAGCTAGAGAATACTATTGTACATGAGATCAGCCAGTCTCAGAAAGTCAAGGGTCATATGTTTTCTCTCATAAATGGAAGCTAGAGAGAAATAGGAAAGAAAAGGTACTTCAGACAAATGAGGAGAAAAACCAGAATAGTGGAAGGAGGTTAGGAGAATTGATAAAGGAAACAGTTTAAATATGAAGGTTAGGAGAATTGATAAAGGAAATATGTCCATATACGAAGGAATCCCTACCAATCTCACTGACATGCATGGGGAGGAGATGAAGGGGTGGGACCCGGAGGGAAACACACCGAGTGCTGTGTGCATGTATGTCTGTATCACTTTGGACTTCACTATGAAGTATAATTACAATGCACCAATAAAAGTATAGTAAAAAAAAACAACTGTCTGTTCCAGTAAGACAAGTTAGTGAATAGTATAGCAGAGTGTGTAGTTGAGGGATAAATTTGGTGGCTCTGACTACAGTGACCCTGATGAATACTCAGAGAAAGAAGACATCAGTGAGGAGGTGAGTAGGGTGCAAATGCGCCACTGTGACGTGGAGCCACAACCAACCAAGGTCGTACTTTTTAAGCCTGTGTTATACGCAGAGCTATTCGTGTCACTGCTGGGAAGACCGTTATATAATAAGAGTAAGACTGGAACTGAATTCAAATCTTGATTCTTCCATTTACAAGTTGCATGATCTTAGACGACTTACATAATGGTTTTTACACCTATTTCCTGAAATATTAGTATCTATCTCATTTCTTATAAGAACTAATAGATGAAACAAGTAAAATACAGAATGCAGTTAGCACAGTAACTGACTCAAGGTAAGAAATTAGTAAATACAGCTGCTGTATCATTTAGGAGTCTTTCCATTGCAAGTGGTTGAAACAAAAGAACAATTTACTGCCCTGTGTAATTCTATGGAAAGATGCCTTAGGACCCA
Organism: Glis glis; assembly: GCA_004027185.1. NCBI lineage: Eukaryota > Metazoa > Chordata > Mammalia > Rodentia > Gliridae > Glis > Glis glis. The sequence continues at coordinate 6,979 of PVJS01030685.1, read as the reverse complement.
GTCGTTCTCTGTCACCTGACTCTGCTCTCCTGCTCTGACTTCACTCCTGGACAGCTCTTCTTCCCAGGATGACATGACAGATTACATTAGATGATGGGGTTCAGGACACACTACTCCATTACGGTGCCTGGGCATATTGGATGTGTTAAGCTACAGAAATTTGAGAGATGGTGAAACTCTCTGACCTTCCCCAGTCATTTGCCCCTAAGCAGCTCATAAGACCCTCATGTGAAAGGGGCCTATCCTATACTGGGGAAAAAGGAACATCCTCATCTCAGGGAAGCTGAGAGAAATGAGCTAACAGGCTTTGCTAATTTCCCCCCATTTATTAACCTTAGCTCATACTCCTGTCCTATCACACTCTTCCACAACTTTCCACTCTTATCCAACCTAGTGTAAAAATGCTCAGGTTTAGACATTTCCTTGGGTCTCCATTTCCTTATGAATGGTCACATGTCACGTAGCATATAAATCTGTGTACTTTTCTCTTGTTGATCTGCCCATTGTTACTGTGGCCCCAGGTGACAACTTAGAAGGATACAAGAAAAAGAAAGTTTTCCTCCCTGGCATAGGCAAATATCTCCACAGATCCAGGGCCAGTGGGAGAGACAGTGCATCTCTTTCTTTAATAATCACAGCCAAGCTAGCTGTGGTGGGGCAACATCTGTAATCCTAGTATTTGGGAGGCTGAGACAGGAGGATCACAGGTTCAAGGCCAGCCTTGGCAACTTAGAGAGACCCTGTTTCAAAATAAAAAATAAAAAGGGCTGGGGTGTGGCTTGGAGGTAGAGTGCCTCTGGGTTCAATCCCTAGTGCCAAAAAAAGAAAAAAAATCACAGCCACATTCAGAAATGATGTCTCATGAGCTCTGATCGCATGGGGCTGCTCTCCCTAAAACAATCACTGTGGCCTGACGGAGGAAACATTTAGGTTGGCCATAAGTGGATCATATGTCTGCACTTGGAGCTGAAGGTGGAGCTGATGTTGGTGGCACCTGCAGGGCGGGAATGGGAGGGGTGGGTCCCAAAGCGACTGTGAATAGAGACTGGGCAGTGAAAAACAACTACTAGTGCTAGTTTGTGTAAAAATACATACTAATAGATGATGGGAAGGAGTACAAAATACACATGAGTTTTTTTAAAAAAATACTTATGGCTTAATAGAAATTTCTTGTGTGGGTATGTCCAAAACTCCAAGACTGCATTTGTACTTTTTTCTGCTATAAGGGTTGTTTAAGAAAACTTTCTTTTTAACCAGGAAAAAAAATCATATTTGTTAGTTCTTCTTATATCTTAGCTGAGGGGGACTTATAGCCTCAGGGACACTCCAGTTCTCTTCCTCGGGGTTGCCACCTCTCAGTCTCCAAGCTCCTTCCCTCATCATTGGAAGGGAGAAGGCCGAGCTGCACGTTGACTTCCAGGCTTGTCAGTCTCTAGCTGTGGCTCTAAGTCATGGAGCTTGTCCCCTCCTTCGAGCGAGTGCTGCAGTTTGCTATTGTTTTGATTTGGTGAGAAAGGTGATTGCAAAATCTGAAACTACTTGGCCATCTTTTCTTGAAAGGCTAGGGCTTGTAGTTTTCTGGAGTACATTTATCATCATCATCATCATCATCATCATCATCATTATTTTGGTACTGGAGAATGAACCCAGGGGCATTCTACCTCTGAGCTATACTCCCAGTCCTTTCTTTTTATCTTTTATTTTGAAATAGAGTCTTGCTAAGTTACTAATTGCAGGCCTTGAACCTGCAATTCTCCTTTCTCAGCATCTCAAGTTCTGGGATCACAGGTATGCCACCATGCCAGGTGAATATAATGTTTTTGACCATTCCATAGCATGGAAGAACCGAGCACTGACTTGTGTGCTACCAAGAGCTTTAGGTACACTGCTTCATTTAATTCTCTCCAAGTTTTGATAGGTATAGTCATTATTTCCCCCCCTCTCTCCCCCTCTCTCCTCTCTCTCTCTCTCTCTCTCTCTCTCTCTCTCTCTCCCTCCCTCCCTCTCCCCCCTCTCTCTTTCCTTCCCCTTCTCTCTTTCTTTCTTTCCTTCTTTTTTTATGGTACTGGGGATTGAATGCAGGGACATTCTATCTCCAAGCTATATCCCCGGCCCTTTTTTTATTATTTTGAAACAGGATCTTGCTAAGTTGCTGAGGGTCTCACTAAGTTGCTAGGGCTGACCTTGAACCTGAGATCCTCCTGTCTCAGCTTCCTAAGTACTGAGGTTACAGGTATGCACTACCATACCTGGCCTGTTTTTGTTTGTTTTTTCCCCATGGTACTGGCGATTAAACCCAGGGGTATCCTATCTTTGAAATACACCCCCATCCCTATTTTATTTTTTATTTTGATGCAAGGTCTCTGGCCTTGAATCTTGGATCCTCTTGTCTCGGCTGTCCACGTATTGGGATTACAGGTGTGCACTACCACGCCCAGTGGCTCAGTACATCCCTTTTATAGGCTTCTCCACACTTACACAGCTAGCAAGTGGCAGAATTTACTCTCCTAGTTTCCAGGAACAGGGTTAGATTAGATATGATTCCCTTTTTAGCTCTGTGGTTCTTTGAATCCATGATTGCAGCTCGATTCCTGAGTATGGGTAGTATAGAATAAGAATTCATAGAGACAGCTCTTAAATATGACAACAGTTCCAATCACTCTGCCTAGGTTATCTCACTTAATCTTCACAATACCCCAGTGAAGTAGGAACTAGCATCCCATTTTACGGATGAGGAAACTAGGGCACAAGAGTTAATAGCTAGAAAGTGACAGACTGAGAATTGAACCCGGCTGTCTTACTCCAAAACCTTTGTGCTTAGCCATTACACATACGTCCTCGGAAGAGTTTAAAGGCTGAACAGGCAAAGGGCATAAGAGAACTGGCAATAGAAAAAAAAATGAATATGAAAATTTTAACTTCTGATGTTACTAATGGGTTCAATGGAAAATTGTGCGTTTGTCTTTCTACCCATAGTATCTAACACACTAGCAGGCACACAGAAAGTAAGTAATAAATGTTTGAAAATTAATTAATTCATTATTAATCTTCTTTATTTGCTATACTCTCCAACATTGTCTATTTTCATTTTTTTTCACTTGTGAACTACCCCTATGCAGTACAGAGATTATTATCCAATAAACTTTCACACAGAGTCATTCCAATCTTTAATAATCAAGAGAACTAATTGCAAGCTTCCTGATAAACAAAGATCACAGGGGATTTTTCCAGCATCGAGTGATTCCCGGGAAACTACATTTCCACTTTCTCTAGCGCCCTCTGGTGCTTGGTCGGTGCAACTAGTCAAGAGCGCAGGTGCTGCCTGTTGTGGGAAGTGAAACTGAATCTGGGTTTATTTTCTGCCGTGTACAAAAACGCAAGGATGCACGTGCGCGCGGGCGCGTGCACACACGCACACCTACAGACTAAACTTTTTTATATTCTCTGAGTGTTACTCTAATCAATGCTTGTGTCAGGAATTGTGATATATTTTGAAATCTGGGATTCTTTAGTCTTCACTAGGCTGTAATTTACCCTATCAGTCTGAGTGTGCTTCAGCCCCTGCCCCTGGAGACCCATACAACCTGCAAAATGTATCCATGTGTTCTTTAGAAGAATGTCTCGTGTGTGTTATTTGGCAAGACGGCTCTCCTCTCTCTCTCTCTCTCTCTCTCGCCTCTTCTCCTTCCACTTTTCCTTTATTTAAAGAAGCCCTCCGAGCAGTGCCGCTTAAATGCCAATATCTTGTAGAATTATTTGTTTGTTCCTGCAGGAGACAGGCCTTTTAGTTTTTCCAGTCCCCATGGGCACCATCGGGCTCCTACACGTGACCCTGGGAGACTCACAAGAGGCTCAGGAGGCCAATGTAAGTGACAGGTGCACGTGTCTTTGAATCACCCTCCCTTCTGATGAGAACATCTTTCTTACTGGGTGAAGCTTGCTGTGCCTGGATCTTTCTCTTTTGGGGATACAGTGCCTCCCAAGAAGCTCTTCAGACCCTAGCAAGTTGAATTCAGGTAGCCTTTCCCAGCAGAAAGATAAACAGGGTCAGATATTTCAGATTCTTAGTTAGACCTAAGCTGGAATCGACATTATTTTTCCACAATGCTGAAAAATTCATGATACTATTAAAATTGTTAATTATAATAATAATGCCTGGCTTTCATTTAGGGCTTAGTATGTGCTCTATACATTGCTGAGTGCTCTACATGCCAAGCCTCACTTGATTTTCACAAGTCCCCTGTGAAGTAAGTAATGTTGTAATCCTCATTTTACAGATAAGGAAACTGAACTTTAAAGAGATAACATGCTTTGAGAGACACTTTAGTCTTGAGCATATCTGTTTGGTGTTTGGTGTAGTTGTTCAAGTCAGAAGACTGCAGTTCAAATGCTGACCGGCATCACTTTCTAACTGGGTGACTTGCTGAGCTGCCTAACTTCTCTGAGTCTCAGCTTTCTTGTCTGCAATAACAATTCCTGCTTCATAAGGATGTTGTGAGCATAAAATGAGTAGGCATATATATATATATATATTTATTTATTTATATAAGCTCATTATATATGACTATATATATATATATATATATATATATATATATATATTACTTAAAAGTACTTGACATATAAGTGCTGTGTGTTTTGTTTTTTTGAAGTGGGAGAGTTGAAGCTCAGTTTGCTCCAGGCTACTACATTGTCTCCCGAAAGGTGAAGACTGTGTTTGTTCTTCTTTATGGATATCATTAGGAAATGAATTCTAATCACGTGTCCTTCTACAGTGAATTTCAGCAGCAATTAAAGAAAGGAGCTTAAAAAGGCAGCATGAAGAGCTTTAAAAAACTTATGATCCCAATCCAGAAGGTCTAGGGCAAGCCCAGGCGTCTTTATTTTTCTAAAGCTTCATTTGTTATTTTCCTAGAGCTCTGTTTTTCTAAAGAGAGGCTCATGTGTAGCCAGAGTTGCAAATCACTGCCGGGGCACTTTGAAATTTACAAAGTTCTTTCCCATAAGATAATTGCTAAATGTTTATTCAGTGCTTAATATAAGCACTTACTATAAAGCACTTAGATACTAAGTGCTTTCTTTGGATTATCTCATTTAATCTTCTAATGGAAACTCCATGAATTAGGTGATTATTATCCTTCACACTTTACAGATGGGAAGATCAAGGACTAGAAGTCCAAGAACTCACTGAAGTCACTGGGTTAGAGGGCTGAGAGCCAGGATTTTGAACCAGGTGGACCAAACCATGAACCACCTGCTTATACTGCCTTCCCATGTGGTGTCTAATTCAAATGTTGCTGTAAACCTGTGTAGTGAGTAGATTTTGTCATTTCCCTAATCTATAGATGTTCCTACATCTTGTGTCCAAGCTGGGTCTTACACCTTTAAAATTTATGCTCTTTTCCTAGAGCGGCAGAGAACTTCAAATGAACAAGGTAGACTTCTTAAAACACAAGGTCTTTCATGTGCATCACCTCCTCCTCTCTCCAGCAGTGACTGCTTTGCTCCATGGCCTCATCCCAAAGGGTTCTACACAAAGAGCTTTCCCCAGAAGCCCCCCATCTTTCTCCTTTCTCTGCACACACTTTCAGCTTAATCTTCATCCATTACGTATGGCGTTCACCAAGCAACTCTTTTGCTTATATCTGACAAACATTTGTGCTGCTTGCCATCTATAGTGGGTTGAATGTTGTCCCCAAATATGACACGTCTACACACTAACCCATGGGAACTCTGAGTGTGACCTTTGGAAAAAGAGTCTTTGCAGATGTGATTAAGGATCACTGGATGAGATCATCCTGGATTATCCAGGTGGGTCCTAAACCCAATGACTGAAGTCCTTATAGGAGAGAGAAGAGAACACACTGACACACAGAGAAGTGGGCCGTGAGAAGACAGAGACCAGAGTTTTGCAGTCACAAGCCAAGGAACATGGAAGATTCTCTCCTAGAGCCTCCAGAGGGAACATGGCTCTGCCAATACTTTGATTTCAGACTTCTGGCCTCCAGAACCATGAGAGAATATATTTCTGTTGTTGCAAGCTCCCCAGCTTGTGGCAATTTTTTATGGCAGTCTTAAGAGGTTTATACAATATCTATCTCATCCCCTCCTCTGGACTTCCTGGTCTCATGCTATCCCTGACTTTCCTGTCATCCCAGTCCTCTGTCTTGCATAAACCTTCCACCCATCTGGTCGCGTCTTCACTGTCTCCTCCATGGGACCCCGGGTCTCTTTATGTGTCTTCCTTCATGTTCCTTCCTCTTTGTTGGAAAGAAGACATGAGATCTTGACAAAATTCCCCTTCAGAAGGTGGGTGATACTGGGAAAGGAGATGAGCTCTCCAAGGATATGAGGGTGGGATGGGCTGGGTGCTCTTTGCCGTTTGCCAGGGAGTTCCTTGCCCTATTTTTTTTTTAACCAGCCTGAGCTCTTCCCTATGTAGCCTCCATTAAGGAGCATGACTATGGCCCACTGCTTTATAAGTTATGCCACATGGTCGGGTGTCCTCTGTAAAGTGTGAATGTTTGACAAGTTGATCTCCCTGTCTCCTTCTCATTCTCATGTATAAGGTATGAAGAAATCCATCCATGCAAACATTCTCCTTTGAGCACCTGCTAAGTACCAAACACTCCCCCAGGAGCTGGCGCTACAGCCCCTAGAGATAGCTGTGGTACCTGACCTCACAGAGTAGTCTTCCTGGGTGGATGAATTCTAAACTGACATCTCTCTCTCTCTCTCTCTCTCAATATATATATATATATATATATATATATATATATATATGTATTAGACAGGGTTCTCTAGATTAACAGAATACACAGAATGAGTATATTTTTAAAAAAAGGATTTATCAGATGGCTTACAGTTTGCAGCAATGTAGTCCCAGGTTCTGACTGCACGTGGAGGGTCAGAGGAACCAGTAGCTGGTCGAACGGTCTAAGAGCTGGAGTCTTAGGATTGGAGCAACCACTAATTCAGT
>PVJS01030684.1:0-23924 GCA_004027185.1 Glis glis | reverse complement strand
GGATTGAACCCAGGGGCATTCTACCTCCGCGCTACACCCCTGGCCCTATTTTTTTATACTTTATTTTTTGAAACCAGGTCTCACGAAATTGTGGAGGGCCTCACTAGGTAGAGAGAGAGAGAGAGAGAGAGAGAGAAAGAGAGACGGGGAGAGAGAGAGAGAGAGAGAGCTGAGGCTGGCCGTGAACCCAGATCCTCCAGTCTCCGCCTCCCAAAGTACTGGGATTACAAGCGTGCGCCACCACGCCTGGCTGTATTTCTTCTTTTGTGAAGTGTCTATCTAAGTGAGATGAGTCAGTCCCACAAAGTGAAAGGGCAGATATTCTCCCTCATATGCAGAAGCTAGGGAGAAATTGGGACACAGGAGGACTCCAGACAAAGGAGGAGAAAACTTAGTGGAGTGAAGGAGGGGACCTGACTGAGGGAGATGGGAGGGGGGAGGGAGACTTGAAGAGGGAAACACGTCAATGGACATGATGTACACACACAAACTTATCAATGACAATCACAGTGCCCTGCACAGGGAGGGGAGGGAGTGGGGTGGGAGCTGGGGGAGGGCTTATCAGTGCTGTGTATATGTACGCCTCTATCACCCTGAACTACATCAAAATGTATGATTACAATGCACCAAATAAAAAAAGAAAGAAAAAATACTTAGTAGAATTAGAAATGAAGTAGTACAATAAAATGTCTAGGAAAGTCTCTGATATATACTAGGTGTTCAAAAATGTTAAATGAATTACTAAGCAATTAATTAATATGAGCGTAATTTCTTCTGAACTTCGTCTTTAGGTTTAATATTGACATGATGAATAAGGCAGAAAATCCTGTCTTAAACTCAACCAAAATCTTGTTGTTCTGGTATCCCCGTCCCTGGTCCTAAGCAAGGTAGTGTCACCATTCAGGCATCCTCAGCCTTCGGACCAATGGTTGTAATCCCAGTACTTGGGAGGCTGAGACAGGAGGGTCGCAGGTTCGCGGCCAGCCTCAGCTACTTAGTGAGGCCCTCTGCAACTTAGTGAGGCCCTGTTTCAAAATAAAGAATTAAATAAGGCTGGGGATGTAGCTTGAAAGTAGAATGCCCCTGGGTTCAATCCCCAGTACCACAAAAAATAAAATAAAGAATTTGTGTGAAGCCCCGTAAAAAATTGTTATTAATTAATATTTTGAAACAACACATCGGAGCTCATTTATTCTGAGTATTTTACTTTAAGCATGTTGACTATGATTCATTTCATAGCAAACTAATTCTAGTAATGGTCTTCAGGAGGTCCCTTGTAATCTATGGATCCGACATTTCCCCCAATTAAAATTGTAATCATAATGGAATATATTTACTTAGTAGTTGAACAGTTCTCGGAATCAGCAGGTCAAAGACAATATTTGATACCTTGGACATTAACTAAAACTTTCAATCAAAGCACTCATAACTTAATATCACAAGTCAACACAAGGTTACCCTTTAACATACGTCAAACTAGATCCATCTCTTGAGGTTGTCATGAACCCAAAGTCTTTCTTCCAAGTTCACTGTTACAATGGGCTGGATTTATTGCTTTTACTGTTTGTTTGTTTGTTTGTTTGTTTTTGGTATGGAGGACTGAGTACAGGGGTGTTCTACTTCTGAGCTACACCCCTAGCCCTTTTTATTTTTTATTTTGATACAGGGTCTCACAAGGTTGCTGGGAATCTTACTAAGTTGCTGAGGCTGGTCTCAAACCCAAGATCCTCCTGTTTCAGCCTCCCAAGTACTGGGATTACAGGCATGTACCACCAAATGTCAAGGTTTTTATTTAATTTTTTATCACAATTACAATATGTTTATTTTTATGACAATTTGTATTCTGAATATCATGTCATATATTGCCAAATTTGTTTTAATGTTAATGTTTAGGAACATCAACAGATGAAACATTTCAATAATATCTCCTCCAAGAAAAGCATGAGGAGACAAAATAGTATGTGAGATGAAGTCAAGGCGACATCTCCTCTAATTCAGAAAACCAAGAGATTGCTCCTAAAAGAGTAAAGAGTGCAGGGGGTTTTGTTGGGGGAAAAAATTATCTTCTTTTGTGTTGTTACCATCAAGACCTCTATCAAGAGAAAAGATCCAGCCGGGCGTGGTGGCGCATGCCAGTAATCCCAGTACTTGGGAGGCTGAGACAGGAGGGTCAAAGGTTCAAGGGCAGCCTCAGCAAGTAGTGAATGGAGACTCTCATCAACCTAGAGAGAACTTGTTTCGAAATTTAAAAAAATAAAATAGGACTGGGGGTGTAGGTCAGAGGTAGAATGCCCCCTGGGTTCAATCCCCAATATCACAAAAGAAAAATAAATAAATAAATAAATAAATAAATAAATAAATAAAAACTAGATAGGAAAGAGCCTCATTAGGAAAACATTTTAGAGTTCTAATTGCTGAAGTGAACACTCATTAACAAGCTTTCATCTCAGAAGTAACACTCACTTAGAAGCATCTCTCTATATTTTTTTCATCACTAGTAAAAGTTCCTTCTCTGAGACTCTGGTACTAGACAGGGTTTTTGTAGTAACACCATGCAAAGCATGTGTCTCTAGACAGAGAAGAGAGTCTGGGGAAAGACTAGATCATCAAGGTCCTGAGAGACTGTTACTATGTTGGTGACCACACCTGGGATGTGTGTTTGAACCTTCTCATCGGGTTCTCTAAAATACAAACTTTTCTGAACTTGAAGGAAAAACAAAAGGTCATTTGGAGCAGTAAGGATATCTCTGTGTGTAATCAGATAACAAAAGCATGAGCACCCGCCTCTGAAATCCCATTCCCAGAAATGTGTGTTCCCTGTTGAGGATGCTGCAGGAGACTCGGCGTCTCCCACACAACCCTCCCAGGGGTGGCTCCAGAGAGCCTCTGCAGTACTTCTGGAAAACTCGAGTGTGGATAAAATATCAGATAAGAATTTTAATCAAATTTGGGATGGCCGTCATATAGAAATAAATGCATTTATTTATAAATCAGATTCTCAGTCAAAAAGAGGCTTTCATGTTGAACATGGGAAAACAAGAGGCGGCCTGCTCACCCAGGCCCCTCCACGAGCCGGCGCACCAGCCAGGCTCTGCTGACAGTGGGAATTCTTCCCTCTTTCCCATTAATCTTTCTCCCTGGCTTGGGAAAGATGCAGACCCAACCCCTGTTTTACTTTGGTGTCTAAGTGGAAAGAAAAGGAAGGGCAGAAAGGAAGGAAAGAACTCATGTGGAAAGTCCACCTAACATAGTATCATTTTTTAGTTAATAAAGAGTGAGGATACCAGGCGTGGTGGGTGACTATAGGATGCCTATAATCCCAGGACTTGGGAAGCTGAGACAGGAGGATTGCAGATTCCAGGCCAGCCTCGGCAATTTAGGGAGGCCCTTGGCAACTTAGAATCTGTTTCAAAATAAAAAATAGGGTGGGGAGTGTGGCTCAGAGGTAGAATGCACCTGGGTTCAATCCCTAGCAACACACACACACACACACACACACACACACACACACACGCTAGAAGAAAGAGTGGGGAGATGGATTGGGAGATATCTGTTGGCAGCACCAAGTCTTCTTCCGGCCATCACTGGCTGTGAGCTTCTTTCTGTTTTCCAACACACTTCAACAGCCACAGTCCCTAAGATCACAGATGGATGTCAGCAGCAATTTCTGACACGGAAACAGTCCAATGTGGGGCCCAGCGATTTGGCTGAACATTTAAAACCTAATTCCTAAAACTCCAGTGTCTCATTCACTTCTAAATTTAATTGTACGACCTGTCCGGATAAGTATTTTAGCAGTAGTATTTCAATCTATAAGATAAGGGTTTTAGCGAACATTTAGAAATTCTAAGTCTGGAGCCCCATGACACACTTGGGATGCAACAAACCAAACAGTAGATGACACGCGGTGGCTTTCCCCGATCATGTCAACCAAGCCTCTGATTATCAAATTGAGATTGCCGGCTTTCGGAGCTTACATTCAGAAGGTACAGTAAATAGCTTAAAGAGCCAATGGTCAGAAAAAAAAGAGAGAGATTTAAAATCCATTAAGAGGATGTTTGTTCTGTCTTGACTACCCTGAGAAACAAAGAATATTTTCCTTCTGTTACAGAAAAATACAAACTCGAGTCACGTGGCCATGGAATGCAGAGTATAGTCCTTATTAGTTTACAGCACAGGAGGGATTCCTGAGGTTTGGTGTTCTGTGTTGTTTTTTTTTAAAGCATCTGCCTTGAAATTTTTATCACATAATTATGTAAAACAAACTATTATGCTTTGTAATATTTGCGCTGGTGAGCCTAACATCTTGCAATTCTGTGCAGCAGAAGAACAGCCAGGCAGCATATTGAGATTGGAATCTCAGGCACTAAACAGAAAAAAAAATTCAAGTAACACATACTAAATTTTTGCATATGATCCAAACCGAGGTTGTAGAAACATCCCTAGACTTCAAGGTCTCATTTTTATTTATTTTTATTTATTTTTATTTTTTTTTTTGCGGTACTGGGGATTGAACACAGGGGCATTCTACCTCCAAGCTACACCCCCAGCCTTATTTTTTCTATTCTTTATTTTTTGAAACAGGTTCTCACTAACTTGCGGAGGGCCTCACTAAGTAGCTGAGGCTGGCAGCTAACCTGGATCCTCTGGTCTCAGCCTCCCAAGTACTGGGATTACAAGTGTGCACCACCACACCCGGCAGGTCTCATTTTTAGATTAACAAGTTCTACATGCATGTGCATGCACATGCACACACACACACACACACACACACACACACACACACACACACAAACACTTCATATATCAGCCAATTTGTACAAATTAACCAAAGATTCTTGAAAACTGTGTCTTGGTAAGTTTATGTCTATACTCATATTTAAACTCTAATACACATTCATACAAATTTGTTTTGAGAGGAGAGTATAAAATTCATCCAAACACCCAAGTGTTATACAATTTACTGACTTAATTCAAACAACTGAGTATCTATCCCAGCCTCAGTAGACCCCAACTAGTATTTCTTTCAAGCTCTTAAACTTCATTGGTTCTTTTTTCGTGGAACTTTCTCATTTTTATATAACAATGTTCCATATCCATAAAAGTTATATTTACTAGGTGTGTAAATATTAGAATAAAGAGATTGCACCAAAAACATTGAAAGCCTATAATCCTACTACTCAGAAAACACGGCTATTCCTTTCTGATGTATTTTTGTATGTGGTATCATTGGAATCTGAAGGGAAACACGACAAGACCTGCGTGCCTGTTTGTGTCACTTTGAATCTCACTATGATGTAAAATTACAGTGCACCAATAAGAGTACTAAAAAATAGAAATAAGCCGGGCATGGTTGCGCACGCTTGTAATCCCAGTACTTTGAGAGGCGGAGACCGGAGGATCCGGGTTCGCGGCCAGCCTCAGCGCTCTCTCTCTCTCTCTCTCTCTCTCTCTCTCTGCCTCTCTCTAGCTAGTGAGGCCCTCCACAACTTTGTGAGACCCGGTTTCAAAATAAGGTATAAAAAATAGGGCCGGGGGTGTAGCGCAGAGGTAGAACGCCCCTGGGTTCAATCCCCGGTACTGCAAAAAAAAATAGAAATAAGTGAAGACAAAATAAAAAATTAATCAAAGTTGAAATATGAATGTTTTTCAACTGGAAAAAAATAAAGATAGTCCCTGTTGATTCATTAATGTGCCACTTAGATACAGTTTTTTTTAAAGCTTCTCCTTATGTAAAAATAAAACTGCTTATCACGATTTGGGGACATTAAATTACCTAGCTACACCTACTTTTCACTGATGGATGATAATTTACTAAAATAAACAAAACTAAGTTCCAAGTGTATATGCATTTAGCGTGGGAAAGTTTGTGGCCTTCTACTCTTCATGAGAAATAGCATCCCATTTTATAATAAACCCCAAAGTGACAATCATATCTAGAAATCTTATTGCTGGCCTGTCAGAAATTGCGTCTGTTCTACTTAAAAAAACTAGAAAACATGAGAAGCCAAAGGATATTTCCCTATTTTATTCAAATTACATGAGATCTATCCATATTTATAATTGTGCACTCAAGTAGCTTTTCAAGACTTGTAGATACAAAGGATAATCTACTCCTCCATTTCTTTACAGAATTAAAGATCCAAATGCTGCAGCCTGTTGAATTTTCTACAGAATTAAAGATCCAAATATTGTAGCTTGTTCCATTTTCTATAGTATATGCTTTATTGATATTTTATATTTTATTTTTAATACTTTAAAAATAAAGTTGGTGCATTATAGTCTCACATCAAAATGTAGTTCATACTAATAGTAGCAGACATGCACACAACACTTGGTGAGCTTTTAAAAAAAACTTTCCTTCCATTGAAGTGAAAACTTATTTCTAGATTCTCTAGTATACAAAACTTGGTATTTTATTTAAGATCAATAAAAAGTGTCAAATACAAGCACTTTTTATCTCTGCCTACCTACTTAAGTGAAATTGATAATTTTCTACATAAAATAAAAATGACTAATGCTAATAAATTCTATTAAGTATCAATTGAATCACTGTTAACTCTTACAGTTGAAAAGACACTAGAGCCATAGTTGCTTGCAAACTATCAAGATATAACATATCTTATGAAAATTATTCCAAATTATTTTTAAAAGCAGAAGCTACTCAATTAATTTTATGATCTAACCACAACAGTGGTTAGATCATACCTAGTAGGACAGGAGAGCAATATAAAAATGAGAAACACTGAAAAATCTCACATTTTTTTCTCATATGTGGAAGCTAGAGAGAAAAAAGGAAAGAAAAGGGACCTGATGAAAATTAGGAGAGGCCGGGCGTGGTGGCGCATGCTTGTAATCCCAGTACTTTGGGAGGCGGAGACCGGAGGATCCGGGTTCACGACCAACCTCAGCTCTCTCTCTCTCTCCCTGTCTCTCTCTCTCTCTCTCTCTCTCTCTCTCTCTCTCTCTCCTTAGAGAGGCCCTCCACAACTTCGTGAGACCCGGTTTCAAAATAAAGTATAAAAAATAGGGCCAGGGGCGTAGCGCGGAGGTAGAACGCCCCTAGGTTCAATCCCCGGTACCGCAAAAAAAAAAAAAAGAAGAAGAAGAAAATTAGGAGAGACCAGTAGAGTAGTGTTATATTTTAATAAAAGTTCCCAACAACTCAACTAAGCACAGTTGCCATTTTTGAACGAGGACGTTCTACTACTAAATTTCTACAGGGATCACAATTCCTCCTTCAAAAATATCTGCATTGTGTTAAATATTGTTGCATCTCCCCAGAAAAGAGTGAAAAGATGAACACCAAGTCAGAGGCAAGCTTTTGCACACATTTTTTTGTGTCAAGTCTAACTCTTCTGAATTACTTTTCCTCAGGAGAACCTGTGGGTGCCTGTGGATGTATACAAGACAGGAGCAAAGTTCCACCCTCTGAAAAATACTCTCTCTGTTCTATTATCTAACTTAATGCTGAGACACAGAAAACAGATAGGGAAACCAGAAATTAGAGGCTAATCAAAGGATAATGGAAACAGATGGGCGCTCTAGTAAAAGAAAAAAAAAATCACACATGTAAATCCCAACTTGTCCCCTTAATAGCTGTGTGACTTTAGAAAAGTCACTTGATCTTTCCCCAGCCTCAGTTCTTTCATTTGTAGCAGAATATTCATTAAAAGGAGAAAATACACTGGGCGTGGTGGCACACACCTGTAATACCAGTACTTGAGAAGCTGAGACAGGAGGATTGCAAATTCGAGGCCAGCCTCAGCAACTTAGCAAGAACACGTTCCAAAATAAAATAAATAAATAAATAAAAAGGCCTGGGCATGTAGCTCAGTGGTAGAATGCCTTTGGATTCAATCCCCAGTAGAAGAAAGGAAGGAAGGGAAGGAGGGAAGGAGGGAAAGAAAAGAACTTTGGGTAGATGAAAAGTTCCTCAAAGTAAGATCCGAGTTTTTCCATTTTACTTCATGGATCGCTGAAGTTCATAATACCACACTATAATCAAATATCTGAATTTTAAGAAAAACTGCTCTGAGCTCATATTTGCATAACTTGATTTTGTATTCTATTATCTGTGTGTGTGGCTGATCGTATGTCGGCATCCATTTACATAAAACTTCGCCAGTGCTATTTATTCATTCTGACATATTATTTGAGAAAAGGGAAAAATGTTAATAGAATAAGCAAAGCTTCTGCTCAGATGAATAACAATGCTATCTCACGGAAACGAGATGTTTTAGGAGATACCCCCAGTGTTCAATGAAGTGGTCAAGAATGGAATTCTCATTACCCTTGAACACCCTCCAGATGTTCTTTGATATTAACTCTCATGCCCGCCATGTGGCTTGAGCCCACTGACCCATGGGATCTATGGTACGGCGACACATGTGCCCATGGAAATCAAGGTTGGAGAAAGGCAGGCTGTGCAAGTTCAGATGAACCTCTGCAAGCTCAATATTTTCCTTAGCCCTCATTGAGTGAAGCTCACATCATTTTCTTTTTTTCTCTTTAGTTGCTTATCCAGATGATGGAATCCTGTGTTCTCTGTAGGGTTTAATTTTAAGGGCATTTGAGTTGTCTGTAAAACAGGAATCCACAGCCCCACACAAAAAGTTTCTGCAGCATTTCTATAGCCAGCGATGGTCATAACTAAAATATGAACAAGATTTTTAGCTCTAAATTGCCACTAAAGATGTCATTCTGCTCTAAACATTTAAATTTCAAGAAGCAGAAAAGCTGTTTGAAATGGGAACCCCACAAAGATAGAACTTTTTTAATGTTTTGTTCAATTCTCGAGCACTGGGTACAGTGCTTAGCACATGCGGTGCTCAATCAGTAGTCCCCAAACCTTTCACTGGATCTAGCTAGGACTTTAGGTACACAGTAGAATGTCTGTGTGGCGATTGTTAAGTTCAAGAAGTACAAGATCACACAGAAGAGCAAAGGAGAAAAAGCTCAGAAAGGATGAGGGCAACATTCAAAAGTTCCTACTTGCTGGCACGGATGCTAGCAAGGAAAATTTTGTTCATAAATGCTCAGTATTCTTCTGGTAATTTCTTGCACAGGTGATCTCCTTGTGTCATTCTTACCTTCTTGAAACCTCAGGGATAATGGAACACAAGGCACGGTCCAGAGGATGAACATCAAGCCGTTCTTATTCAGATGCACGATTCTGTAGGCTTTCACTAGTGAAATCAGATCCAGTGAAATCCGATGGAATGTTCTTATACTAATCAAAAGATTTTTTCTGAATTTATTTTTACATCTGAAACTCTTAACATGTACTCCTCTATCTATCTATCATCTATCTATCCACTCATCTATCCACTTATCAATTGATCAACTCTATCATCTATCATCCATCTATCATCTATCTTATCTATCATCTATCTATCCACCCATCTATCCACTTATCAATTGATCAAATCTATCTATCCATCCATCCATCCATCCATCATCTATGTATGTATGTATGTATCTATCTATCTATCTATCTATCATCTATCTATCTATCCATCTTATCCATTGATCAAATGTGTCAATCTTTCCTCCTGTCTACACATTTAATTTTTGGCTTCTCCCTTCTATATCATAGATTGATATGTACATCTAGAGGAATTTTTAGTGTCTACATTTTTCTGCTGTTTTTGAAACAGTGACTATTTTGAAGATAACGACCACCTCTAAGTGATAACAGAAAGTAGCTGCTTAATGCGCTGATGATGATGAGAGTGGTGATGGAAATTATTAGAAATAATTTAGTTAGCAGTATGCTCACAAAAGTGTCATAAAACAATATTTTAAGCAAAAGTTCAAGCATCATAGGTACTTTTGGAAATGATAATCACAATTTTTAAAAAGGAAAATAGTTAAATATTTTATGGCTCTAACAAACATTTATTGAATACTAGCCTAGACACTAGGGATATAAGAACAAACGACTGGAAAGTTGCTAACTTCATAGAGTTTCCATTTCTTTCCTTCTTTCTTTCAGCTCCTTCCTCCTCCTCTTTCTTCTTTCATCTCCTCCTCCTCCTCCTTCTTATCATTCTTTCCTTCCATCTCCTCTTCCTCCTCCTCTCCTCCTCTCCTCCTCTTCTTCCTCCTCCTTTTTCTTCCTCTTGTTTCTTCTTTCATTCTATCTCTTTTTCTCCTTTTCTCTCCTTATTTTCCCTTCTCCTCTTCCTTTCTCATAAGTAGTTTACATTCAATGGGAATAGCATTTCAATTATTTCTATTTATCACTTTTAAAATAAACAGAAAAACACCAAGAGTTCTAAGTTCCGCATCCAAGTATAATAACAATAAGTAGGTATTTGCTATTTTCTTAGCTGTGACATCTTCAGAAGTCTCTGAAATACATTGAGTCCATTTTTTCACCTAGTAATAAGAGAATCACAATATGTACCTTCAGAGTTTTATAGTATGCTATAGAGATAGTGTATATAAAGCTCCTATTACTTTGTATTGTATGAAAGATGCAACAAATGGTAACTATAATCATCAGTATATAGCTGGATGTACTATCCAAAGTTGGCCACAACCATATCTCCAATCCTACTCATTCTTCTTTGTCACTCCACCATCAATAAAAGTGGATTATTTCACCCCCTTGAATCTAGGCACGCTCCAACAGCAAAAATAACTGTGTCAGAGCTAAGCATAGTCCTTACCTGGCCTGGTTGACCCTGCTTTCTTTCCACTTGAGAAATCCATGCTACTCCTCTGAACAGAGGCCAGGCGGAGCGCTGAGGCTCCAGGCACGGAGGAAAGGAACAGTCTCTGATGTGCTGCTGATGGAGCCTACAGGTGATTTTAGCCTCAGCGACTCTTTGACAGCCTGCTGAGCCCAGTCCACCCCCAAACCATGAGTAAATTAGATAATAAGTTCTTACTTTAAGCCATGAAGTTTGGGAGTGCTTATTGACAATGGAAAACTGAAATTGCCTTGTGTATTGAGTATTCAATCCTTATCTATTTGACCTCCCTGGGTAAGTGTTATAGATGAGCATTCCTTTTCTTTTCCCAAGCTTCTTTCTCATTCTTTTCCTCGGCCCTCTCTTGCTCTCTTACTGCCTTTCCCTCTTCAACATTCTTTGGGACTCCTTGCAGCATTGATGTCTTCAACCTCGTGTGTCCGGTCCCAATCACTCTGTGACCTCAAGATCCAGCCATCTACTTAACATCACTCTTGAGCGTCTCACATCTCAGGTAAGGAAGGTTTCATTCCTTTTCCTCCATTACTCTGCAACCTTCTCAAAACTGGATCCTCTTTCTGGGAACCTTATTTTACAGATGCAAAAAAAAAAATATATCACCCACCTAACTGTCCAAGCTGAAGGACCAGGTGTCACACTGTTCTCCATCCGCAATCAGTTAAGGAGTCTTTTCATTCATCTTTTTCAAGTATTCCTCAAATCCATTTGCTCCCCTCCATTCCATATGCGGAGCTAAAGTTTGCCAACTAGTTGGCCTTATTTAAAAGGCTCTTCCAGCCAGGTGTGGTGGCACTCCCAATACTTGGGAGGCTGAGACAGGAGGATCACAGGTTCGAGGCCAGTCTCAGCAACTTAGTGAGGCCCTCAGCAACTCAGTGACACCCTGTTTCAAAATAAAAAGTAAAATAGGGCTGGGGCTCCTGCGTATCTACCCAAAAGAATTTGAACCAGACTACCATAGTAATGCATGCATATCTATGTTTATAGCTGCACAATTCATAATTGCCACTATGGAACCAGCCAAGATGTCCATCAATAGGTGAATGGATTATAAAATTATGGGATGCGTACACAATGGAATTCTACTCAGCCATAAAAAAGAACAAAATTATGTCATTTGCAGGGAAATGGATGGAACTAGAGAATATTATGCTAAGTGAGATTAGTCATTCACAAAAAGTGAAGGGTTGGATGTTCTCCCTCATATGCAGAAGCTAGAGAGAAATAGGGACACAGGAGGGACTCCAGACAAAGGAGGAGAAACCTTAGTGGAGTGAAGGAGGGGACCTGACTGAGGGAGATGGGAGGGGGGAGGGAGACTTGAAGAGGGAAACACGTCAATGGACATGATGTACACACACAAACTTATCAAAGCCAATCACTGTGCTGAGCACGGGAAGGTGGGGAGGGAGAGGGAGTGGGGTGGGAACTGGGGGAGGGCTCAACGAGTGCTGTGTGCATATATGCCTCATTCTGAATTGCATAAAGATGGATGATTACAATGCACCAACTTAAATAAAATAGGGCTGGGAGTGTATCTCAGAGGTAGGACACCCCTGTGTTCAATCCCAGGAGCACAAAAATAAACAACAAAATAAAATACAAAAATTTTAAAGGCACTTCTTTTTTCTATCACCTTCAGACTAGATAAGGTTTAAGCACATGCTTGTATAGCACTGTGTACATTTCTTTTTGCTACATTGATTATAATTTAAATTATTTGTCCCATATTTTTTCTTCTGCTAGACTGCAAGTTCCAGGAGGGCAAGGGCCATATGTGTCTTGTTTAGATCCATTCCCATTCTCATTATAAGCACTCAAAGAATATTTGTTGAGTGAATAAACAATAGATGCACAAAGGCTGCGTGCCATGTTCTGAACATGGCCATAAGTAGCTTTTCAGGAGCACTGGAAGTGATCGAATGCCCAGTCTCTGAACATCAATCTGAACTGGACAATTTTATTTTATTGATGAATAGAATAAAATCACATTCTCCCGGTAGAAGTCAAAGTGCTCTAGTGTCCTAGTCATTTCACACTCATATAATAAGCCATATACTTGGGAGAATTAAGAAAAAATATATTTCTCACAGTACTGAAGGTTGCACAGTCCAAGATGAAGCTGTTGCCAGATTCCGTATCTGGGAGAGGCCCTTTCCTGATTTGCAGATGGCTAACAACTTGCTGTGACCTCAGCTAGTGTAGCGAGAGAAGACTCCCATCTCTTCCTCTTCCCACAAGGACACTAATCCCATCTTGGCGGCTCCTGACTTATGACCCCATTTTAACCTAGATACTTCCACATGCCATCCCATTGGGGGTTAGGCATTCCACACATGAATGAATTTTGGAGACACATGAGCACTTAGTCCATAATATACGGAGACCACTAAACACAAACCATGAAGAGGCTCGCTGATCTTGGACTTACCGTGTGTTCCCTTGTGACTTCTGTTTTATTTATCTCTTACTGTTTATCTTGTGTACTTCTTTAAAACATTTATTTGACTTCTTCTTTCCAAATAGACATATATTTCTTTTTTTTTTTTTGCAGTACTGGGTTTTGAACCCAGGGGCATTCTACCTCTGAGCTACACCCCCAGCACTA
The DNA here is from genome assembly GCA_004027185.1 of Glis glis. Lineage (NCBI taxonomy): Eukaryota > Metazoa > Chordata > Mammalia > Rodentia > Gliridae > Glis > Glis glis. Next base: position 10,595 of record PVJS01030684.1, on the reverse strand, counting down.
TTTTTTATTCTTTATTTTTGAAACAGGGTCTCACTAAGTTGCAGAGGGCCTCACTAAGTAGCTGAGGCTGGCCGTGAGCACGGATCCTCCAGTCTCAGCCTCCCAAGTACTAGGATTACAAGCATGTGCCACCACGCCTGGCTAGACATATATTTCTTAAGAGCAAAGTCTGTAATGTTTCTATCACTAAATCCCTCTGCAACTAAATCAGACCTATGTGTTGTGGTTCGGATTTAGAATGTGCCCCTGAACTCATGTGATAGACAGGCAGCCATGTTGGAGGCGGGGCTTGGTTATTGAGGATGAGTCCCTGGGGGTGTGGCCTTGGGGACTATCCATGGCCCCTCCTCCCCTTGCTCTGTCTTTGTTCTGGCCTCTGTGATGTGAGAGCAGAGTCCCTCCACTGATGCTCTGTTTCCCACTGCCATGCCCTGACCTCCACAGACCTCACCAGATCTAACATGAACTGAAACCTCCAGAACTGCGAACAAATAAATCTTTCTTCCTCTAAGTTGTGGTCATCAGGTATTTTGGGTCACAGTAGCACAAATGCTGTCTAAAACAGTAGGTGATCAAAATAATGCTAAAGTCCCAAATAAACCAAAGTCAATGGAAATAAAAAGCAAAAGAAATTACCACCTATATTATGACCAGTTGACCCCAAAGTGGACCCATTATACCCATAGCCCTAAAAATCCTTTAAAGGATCTAGATTGGGGTTGTATCAATTTCATTTCAAAATATTAACTGTTTAATAGTTGAACCACAATTCCCTCTTTTCCAAGTTCAGGAATGCTCCAAATCTATCATGTTGCTTGAATTAAACTCATTTGTTGCTTCCTTCTAACCAACAGAAACAGAGAAGGCCATCTTAGGATTTTGCTACAACCATCATACTTTTAAATCAGACAGTCCTTACAGTTTCCAGAGCTACTCCAAGCCTCGGGCTCCATACATCTTCAAGGACAAATGCCAAACTCAGTTTAACTTAAAACTAATTTTTTTTTTTTTGTGGTACCGGAGATTGAACGCAGGGGCGTTCTACCTTCGCGCTACACCCCCAGCCCTATTTTTTATGCTTTATTTTGAAACTGGGTCTCACGAAGTTGCGGAGGGCCTCACTAAGTAGAGAAAGAGAAAGAGAGAGAGAGAGAGAGAGAGAGAGAGAGAGCGAGCTGAGGCTGGCCGTGAACCCAGATCCTCCAGTCTCTGCCTCCCAAAGTACTGGGATTACAAGCGTGCGCCACCACGCCCGGCTAACTTAAAACTAATTTTATGCTGTAGTTATTCATGCATCTGAATGTATTCAGCCCTGGTCCCCTCTCTTTCCCTTACTTATTAAACCTAAGTAATAAAGGTCCTCATTGGCGAAATCCAGGAATTCTGCCTTCTTTTCCAAATGGTAAGAAACTGCAGTGTTTTCCTATGTTCTGCAGTAGAATAGATTTCCCTGGGACAGAGAGCTGACCTGTCCTGGACCCACACTCTGGCCAGCCTTGACTTGAGCAGGTGTCTACTGGGCCCTAAAGCGGGTTTCAGAGCATCCTTTCTCTTGATGTCTCCCTGATGCTCACACCTAGCCTCTGGTACAGCTAAATCTCCTCAATGTTTTGTTTCTCCAAGTCACCGATCTTTGGAGTTTAGATTTGAATTCTCAATAAGAATCCAATATATCTATTCTTCAATTTGTTACATCAGAATTCCTTGGGCTCCAATGACTGGCTGAAGAAGTAGAAGCTTTTCAGTTTTGTATATGAGGAAAATGAGGGGTTTTTTGGCAAATAAATATCACTTGGGATTTCCCAATGACAGTAAAAAGTTATTGTATCAAATATTAGCTCGTGTGTATAACATGGGTTACACAAGATTTTCTGTTCAATGAATGTCTTATTAAAACACAAAATTTGGGAGAGTATGTTTTCTGATGTTTGAAATATTTATAGGATTTCTGAAAAGAAGGTACATGACATTCCACATTATCCATAAAACAAAATTCCCTGGGGAAGTAAGGAAAAATGAGAGGAGGAAGGTTCTTTTAAAGTCTCTTAGCCTTCCTTCCAGAAGGGAAACTTCTTTCTTCTTAATCCAGACCATCTGCGATAATACTGGTTGATCCAGCCCCTACAGAAAATATTGTGTTACAAATTGCAATAGACGAGCAGGGCATGGTGGCACACGCTTATAATCCCAGTACTTGGGAGGATCCAGGTTCACAGCCAGCCTCAGCTACTTAGTGAGGCCCTCCACAACTTAGTGAGACTCTGTTTCAAAATAAAGAATAAAAACAAGGGCCGGGGGTACAGCTCAGAGGTAGAATGCCTCTGGGTTCAATCTCCAGTACCACAAAAAAAAAAAAAAAAATTGCACATAGACTTCTTATTCCGCGTGAAAGACTGTTTAGCCCCAAAAAACAGATCAATTTTTTTCTGTCATGTATTGAAAACAATTTTGTGTATAAATATAACCACGAGTATATTTGATTGTAAAACTTCTTTTTCCTTCCAAAGCTCACAAAGTGAATATCTGACATGAGTTTTAGTGTAAATGTTGACTATGTTAAGAAATTTTAAAATAATAACAAAAAATTTATTGCTGGGAGTTTTAACTGCTCAATATGTGAATGAATTTAAGTGTTAAACACTGAAGGCAACTTAAAAACACATTGGAGTCACTTAAAAACCCCAGAAGAAACTGATCAAGTGAGGACTGAGGACCACATGTGCCAGCGACGTGTTTTTAGTGGAAGTAGGCAATTTGGGAGCAGAGAGGAGCCTCCTGTGGACACTCCGGAGTAACTGTTTTATTGAGCTGCATCTGGCCTTCCTGTTGCTCTGACGGCCTGGTGTCTATCTTATTTTCTGCATTTCTCCATTTCCTGATTTCCACAAGTATCTTCCTTGCATTGCATTCTTGTGTTGGGAACTCTTTGTTTATAAATTGTATGAACCCTGTCAACTTTTCTCTAATTATATAGAAATTAATTAATTATATTTTGAGATGGTAATAATGAAAGACAAAAAGAGGATTTTTTTTTAATGCTGGGGATGGACTCCAGGTCCTTCTGCATGCTAGGCAAGGCTCTATCATTAAGCCCAATTCCCAGCCATTCAGTAAAGGATATTCTTAGACATGTCTCAGACAAAGAAATATAAAAGTTCAATAAATATGAGAAAAATGCTCACTATCATTAGCCATCTGGGAAATAAAAATCAAACTACAACTACAATGAGATAACATAACACCCCAATAATAATAACAAATGCTGGCAAGGATGTAGAGAAAAAGGAACCTTTATACACTGCTATTGGGAGTATAAGTTAGTACAGCCACTATAGGAAACAGTATGGTGGTTCCTAAGAAAGCTAAAAATAGAACTTCTATATGATCCAACACTACCACTCCTCAGAATATATCCAAAGGAAATGAAGTCAGCATACAAGAGATGCCCACACACCCATGTTTACAGCAGCATTAGTCACAATTGCTGAGATATGTAATCAACCTAGATGTCCATCGATGGATGAATGGATAAAGAAAATGTGGTATATGTACATACAGGGGAGTATTATTCAGCCATAAAGAAGAATGAAATCCTGTCATTTACAGCAAAATGGGTGGAACTAGAGGGCATCATATAAAGTGAAATAAGACAGACATAGAAAGACAAGTGTCATATATTTTCTTTCATATGTGGAAACTAAAAAAAAAATTTACCTGAACTTAGAATAATAATTACTAGGAATTGAGAAGGGTGTTGGAAGGGGGCAGGGGCAAAAGTGGTGATTGGTTGGACATGACCAATACACACTGTGTGCATATACAATTAATATGTGTTATTTAAATAATACTTAAAAAGAGAGATTCTTGAAATTTGTCTTTTAAATGTCAATAATAGCCAGGTATGATGGCACATAACTGTAATCCCAGTACTTGGGAGGCTGAGACAGGAAGATCACAGGTTCACAGCCAGCCTCGGCAACTTAGCAAGGCCCTTAACAATTTAGTGAGACCCTGTTTCAAAATAAAAAATAAAATAAGGTTAGGGGTGTAGCTCAGAGGTGGAAGGACTCTGGGTTCAATCCTCAGTTCCACAAAAAAAGTCAATAATAATCAAACTGAACCTCAACATACATAGGAAGAGAAAGCTAAAATATTTTCTTTTTAAGACTCTTCTCACTTAAAATTAAGTATGGAATATTCAGTATAGAATAAAAATAGGCTTCAAATACATAATTTTCAGGAAGTTAAGGCTATATCTATCCATTTACATTTTGAGAGAAAATGTTTCTAATGTAAATATATTTAGCAAAACATGATTCTTAAAATATTAATTTAAGGGTAGAAGTACCAACATTTACTTATATTTTTCTATACCCTGAGTTATAGATTTAGGTGATAATTCATTTTAATGCACAATCAATATCTCCTACCAATACATACCTAATGTTTTTTAAATAAACCTCAACAACATAAATATGCTATGTAAAGTTAAATCAAGCATAGGTGCGTGGTCATTGAGATAAATAACCTAATATTTATTACTTTGTTTAAACAAGTGAAATATAAATCTGGCCTGGTAATGGACACCTGTAATCCCAGATACCTGGGAGGCTGAGGCAGGAGGATTGCAATTTCAAGGCCAGCCTCAGCAACTAAGCAAGACCTTGTTTCAAAATAAAATTTTTAAAAGGGCGAGGAGTGTAGCTCAATGGTAGAACACCATTGGGTTCAATCCCCAGTACTGAAAAAAAAAAAGATACAACAAAATGAATTTATAACCACCTTGGTATTAGCGATTTCTCAACCTTTTTAAAATTTTTTCATTTATTTTTTATTTGATGCAGTATAATTTTACATCATATTGGGGTACAGAGTGTCAGACAAATGCATGCACACGGCTCTTGGTGCCCTCCCCACCGGGTCCCCCCTCTCCGCATGTCTTCGAAATTGGAATTGATAGTTTTGTATACATTCATAGAATTATTTCAATTATTACACTCTTTATGACTTCATCTCCCTTCCTTAATCCCCCTCAGTCATTCCCCTGGAGTCTCTGCTCATCTATCTGATATCGCCCTTATTTCCAAATATCTCTCTAGCTTTCACATATAAGAGAAAACATACATGTACTCAGTTTTTGAGACTCACTGTACTCACTTAGTATGATATTCTCGAGTTCCATCCAGAGCCCAGAAGGAATCCCAGATGGATTCTACAAAACCTTCATAGAGGAACTAAGTCCAATGATCCTCAAATTATTCTGTGAAATAGAAAAAGAAAGAATACTACCAAACTCATTTTATGAAGCCAGCATCACCTTAATCCCCAAACCAAATAAAGATACCACAAGAAAAGAAAATTACAGACCAATATCATTGATAAACATAGATGCAAAAATTCTCAATAGATTATTAGCAATTTGCATTCAAAACTACATCAAGAAAATAGTTCATCATGACCAAGTAGGTTACATGCCAGGGATGCAAGGCTGGTTCAACATATGCAAATCAATAAATTTGCTACATTAATAGACCTAAGGACAAAAATCACATTATCTCAATAGATGCAGAAAAATCATTTGACAAAATCCAACACCCTTTCACGATAAAAATGCTGAGAAAATTAGGAATAAAATGAACCTACCTTGACATCATAAAGTCTATATACTATAAACCCAAAGCCAGCATCACTATGAATGGGGAAAAACTAACAGAATTTCCCTTAAGATCAGGAAAAAGACCAGGATGCCACTGTCACCACTCCTATTCAACATAGTACTTGAAACTAGCCTCAGCAATAAGACAGGAGAAAGGAATCAAAGGAATACAAATAGGGAAAGAAGAACCGAAACTATCTTTGTTTGCTGATGACACGATCCTTTACTTAGAAGATCCAAAAAAACTCAACCAGAAGACTTCTAGAAGTTAAAAATAGTTTCAACAAAGTAGCAGGATACAAAATCAAACTATGAAAATCATTAGTATTCCTTTACACCAATCATGAATCCACTGAAAATAAATGCAGAAAACAAGTCCATTCCCAATAACCTCAAAAAGGATAAATTTAACCAAGGAGGTGAAAGACCTCTACAATGAAAATTATAAATCACTAAAGAAAAAAGTTGAAGAAGACTTTAGAAGATGGAAACACCTACCAGACTCTTGGATAGACAGAATAAATATAATCAAACTGGCCATTCTACTAAAAGCACAAATTCAGCGTAATTCCTATCAAAATATCATCATCATTTTTCACAGACATAGAGAAATCAGTTACAAAATTCATTTGGAAAATCAGCCTTTTGTGTGTGTGTGGCACTAGGGATTGAACCCAGGGGCATTCTACCTCTGAGCTACAACCCCAGCCCTGTTATATTTTTATTTTGAAACAGGGCCTTGCTAGGTTGATGGAGTCTCACTACTTGCTGAGGCTGTCCTCCAACCTGCAATCCTCCTGTCTCAGCCTCCCAAGTACTAGGATTACAAGCATGCACCAGCATGCCTGGCTTTTTTTTTTTTTAGAGCTATTGTTGCTCAGAGTTCTGAAGGCCCAGAAGTATAAGATCCAGATGCCAGTTGAAGCTCACTCTCTGCCTCACAGGTGGCGCCCTCTTGCTGTGTCTTCTTGTGATGGAAGAGGCAAGAGACCTCTCTAGAGGTTTTTTTTTTTTTTTTTTTTGGTGCTGGGAATGGATCCAAGGGCCTCCCGCATGCTAAGCACATTCTATACCACTGAGCTACACCAATCTTTTTTTTAATACCAAGACTTCTGGTAAACACTATGCAATATTAAAGAAATGTATTTATTCAGGTTCCTTCTTACTTTGAGGACATTTTGTAAATTTCTAATAGCAGCCACATACACATATAAAGGAACTTCCTTGACATATGCTTAACAATTGGACTTGAGTGAATTATTAACGTATGCTTAAAAGAACCCCTTTTTTTGCTATCATACTATCCAAAGATCATGATAAATAAGGGAGAAAAATGAACAGAAAACAGGAAATACAATAATTCATTCTGATTTTAAGTTCTGTAACCTATAGATCCTCTCACTAGTCCTTATTATCAAAATAGCATATATTTAGTTTCATCATATGGAGTATGAATAAATAAAACAGCTACCAACACCACAAAGCAGAATACAAACATGTCATAGTATCTGCACACACTAAAGAGAAAAGGTAGTAGTTAGTGAAGAACAGTTAGAGTCGGGCACTGAGGACAACATGTGACCTAGTTTGTTTGTTTTTTTTTTGCGGTACTGGGGATTGAACCCAGGGGCATTCTAACTCCGAGCTCCACCCCAACCCTATTTTTTTATTCTTTATTTTGAAACAGGGTCTCACTAAGTTGTGGAGGGCCTCACTAAGTAGCTGAGGCTGGCCGCGAACCCAGATCCTCTGGTCTCAGCCTCCAAGTACTGGGATTACAAGCATGTGCCACCACGCCCAGCTTGTGACCTAGTTTTGAAGAAAGAAAATGAGAAAAAATATTTCAGCTGGGCATGATGGCACACAACTGTAATCCCAGTACTTGAGCGGTTAAGACAGAGAAATCACAGGTTCAAGGGCAGTCTGAGCAATTTAGCGAGACTCTCAGCAACCTAGCGAGACCCTGTTTCAAAACAAAAATTAAAAAGGGCTGGGGGTATAGATTGTAGGTAGAATGCCCCTGGGTTCAATCCCCAATACCATCAAAAAAATAAATAATTTCTTTTCAAAGAGATTGAACATAGGGAAAAGTTAGGAATGAATTGGCATATAAGGAGCACCTAAGACAAAACCAGAGTATCCCAGGCATGGCAAACACTCAAGAACCTTGGGAGATACAGAATTTCAGGACAAAAACTCGGAACTAGGAGCATTCGCTCGAGTGCTATCAATAACTCAGTTGAAATGTGCAGGCTTAAAACTTAAACAAACCCGATACTTAAAAATTTAGAGAGGATCCAAGATGGCGACCAAGGGAGATACCACACTACAATCTCTCTGAGATTTGGATCTCAATCACCATGAAAGCAACCTCTCCACAGGAACAGAAAAGCAACAAAAACTTGAAGTAAACAACGAAAAGTTTGAAACGCGATGGAATCAAAGCCAGAAGACAAAACAGAGGAAAGTAAAAAGCTCCAAGCATGTTACCTAAGGAACGGCGGCGGCGCCATCTTGGCAGGACCTTACCGGCGGCTACCAGCATTGTGGCTCCTGCACAAGTGCAGCGGCGACGCCAGCGACCTGCTGTGAACCCAGCAGCTGCAGAATAGCAGCAGTGACGGCGAGCAGCGACTCACTCCACGCGTGACACAGACTCGAACTGCTGCGTCAGCAGAAGCGGCAGCGGCGCCATCTTGATCAGACCACGCTGACAGCAACCAGCATTGCGGCTTCTGCAAGACACCAACAAGGAAGCCAGGGACTTGTTATAAAACCAGCACTGCAGAGCATCAGCGACAAAAGCAAGCAGCAGTTCCATCCACACTCGGCAGAGTCCCCAGGGCCCATAGGCCTGACCAGAACCTGCAGCAGCTGCTGAAACCCCCCCCCCCAGATTAAGAGCAATGCTCAACGAGACCAGAAGTCAATGAGCCGCCCCAGGGGAGACCACCCAGCGTGGCCACAGGGACTCATGGGGTCTGAGATGGTGCGGATCTCACTCTTAGAAGATGACCTCTCCAAAAATGAACACATAGTATATAAATTAGAAAAAACAATTTGAAAGCATGAATTGGACACTGAAGAGATCTCAGCCAGTCTTAAAAGAGCAAACATAAGAATAATAGGCATAGAAGAGGGATTAGAAGCTGAAACTAAAGGAATCAATAATCTATTCAGAGAAGTATTAGAAAATTTTCCAAACATAGAAAGAGAGGTCGATACACAGGTACAAGAAACATATAGAACCCCCATAGACAGGATCAGAAGAGAGGTTCATCACGCCACACAATAATCAAACTGACTAATGTAGAGGCCAAGGAGAGAATCTTAAAGGAAGTGAGAGTAAAAGAGCAAGTACCATTCAGAGGCAAACCAATAAGAATCACTCCCAACCTTCCAAATCAAGTCGTGAAAGCCAGGAAGGCCTGGAGTGACATATTCCAAACTCTGAAAGAAAATAACTTCCAGCCAAGATTTGTCTACCCAGCCAAGATATCTATCAAATTTGATGGAGAAATAAAAACCTTCCATGACAAACAGAAGCTGAAAGACTTTATGTCTTCCAAACCAGCACTAGCGAAAATGCTCAAAGAGATTAATTACGAAGAAGAAAAAATAAGGAAACACCAGAACCAGAGACACAGTGATTTCCATCAAACAAACAACTAGGCAAAGAACAAATACTACCTCAAACAGAAATTAAAACTCAAAATGTTAGGAATGAAAACCCATCTCTCAATAATCACACTGAATATAAATGGCTTCAACTCCCCAATAAAAAGACATAAGGTGGCAAAATGGATTAAAAATCACAATCCATCTATATGCTGCCTGCAAGAAACATACCTTACAAGTAAAGATACGCACAAACTAAAGGTGAAGGGGTGGAGCAAGGTAATCCATGCTAACGAAACTCGAAATCAAGCAGGAGTAACAATTATGATATCAGACAAATTAGATTTATCAGAAGAGACAAAGGTCATTTCTTACTGGTAAAAGGAACAATCCAGCAAGAGGATATAACAATAGCCAACATTTATGCTCCAAACATAGGTGCAACCACTTTCATAAAAGAAACTCTTCGCGACATTAAATCACACATAGATCCCAATACAGTAATATTGGGAGACTTCAACACACCTCTCACACCACTAGATCGATCTTCAAGACAAAAGGTCAGTAAAGATGCCTCAGACCTAAGGAATACCATAAACCAAATGGACCTAGTAGACATATACAGAATATTCCACCCAACTACAACTGAATTCACATTTTTTTCAGCTGCTCATGGAACCTTCTCTGAAATAGACCATATCCTAGGCCACAAAGAGTACTAGCAAGTTCAAAAAATGTGACATAATCCCCTGCGTCTTTTCAGACCATAATGGAAAGAAACTAGAAATCAACTATAAGAAGACCCAGAGAAACCTCATAAGCACATGGAGACTGAATACCACACTGCTGAATGAGGAATGGGCAAAAGAAGAAATAAAGGGAGAAATTAAGAAATTCCTAGAAACAAACAAAAACAGAAAAACAACATATCAAAATCTCTGGGACACTCTGAAGGCAGTATTAAGAGGAAAATTCATAGCACTAAGTGCCCACATAAGAACAGAAAATCACCAAATAAATAACCTAATGACACACCTCGAAGCCCTTGAAAAACAGGAACAGTCTAACCCCAAAGCTAGTAGAAGACAGGAAATTATTAAAATCAGAGCAGAAATCAACAAAGTAGAGAATAAAAAAATACAAAAAATCGCCAGGCATGGTGGCGCACGCTTGTAATCCCAGTACTTTGGGAGGCAGAGACCGGAGGATCCGGGTTGGCGGCCAGCCTCAGCGCGCGCGCGCACGTGCGTGCGCACACTCATACTCTCTCTCTCTCCTCTCTCTCCTCCCTCCCTCTCTCTCTCTCTCTCTCTCTCTCTCT
>PVJS01030683.1:0-23925 GCA_004027185.1 Glis glis | reverse complement strand
GTGTGTGTGTGTGTGTGTGTGTGTGTGTGTGTGTTTTACTCAAAATTTAGCAGGTTGCTAAATTGTAGAGAGTATCTGAGAGTATTTTCTTAATTTAAAATGTGTGTGTGGGTGAGGTGTGGGTGAGGTACTGGGGACTGGACCCAAGGGCATTCCAACTCTGAGCTACATCACCAGCAGTATTTTATGTTATTTTTTATTTTGAAACAGTGTCTTACTAAGTTGCTGAGGGTCTTGATAAGTTGCTGATGCTGGCCTCAAACCTGTAATAATCTGTGAGTCTTTGAAGCAAAAGCTATGTTTCAGCCATCTTTAGTACAGTAGCCAATACAGAGTAATGCTTAGTAGACATACAAATGACTAGAAGAGTATTTATAAAAAATCAAGAATATCTTCTTTATCTACACAACTGCAAATATTAATCCTTGCTTCATGAGGAGTTGAGGAGTGTCTTAATATCCTGGATTTCATGTTAAGTTCTTCTTCATGCATTATTGCATTTTGCTTTTCTATTACATTTTTTATCATGTTCCAGTGTTGGAACACTTTTCTCATGTATTTATCTCCTCAGTTAAAATGAGTTTCTCTTAAGATGTTTAATCCCAGTATATGAAACCAGTAAATGTTCAATAAATATTAAATAATTGATTAGCCAGTATATAAATGAAAAAAAATGGAACCGGACAATGAAGATGCACTGCAGCCCATAGGAAACCACTATAGCCATGGAAGAAAACCCAATCACTTAATGATGATAAATAGCTACTACATCTGGAGATTGAAGTATATATACACTATTCTTTGCATGAATCTACTTTTTTCCAAGGAAGATTTGGATATTTATGTGAAATGCCATAAATAGTCTTTGGACTATTGAGTGTTACTTCAACTTCTATTTTCCTGCTTCTCTTTGATAACTTTTGACCCAGAGACAGAGAGGACAGTAGATCTGTCAAGAGCTATTTAACTGCTAGAATCTGGAAATCAAAATTTCAGTCTCAGTGGAGACTAGATGGACCCAAAATGTATTAAAGGTAGAAATAGGTTTTCTCTAATTTGATCCCCACCCTGAGACTAAGAAGAGGCGCCATCCACACTGAGTCACATTCCTCCTCAATTTAGATCAACATACAACAGAGAGGAAATGATTAAAGCATTCAGCTAATTCAGATTTGAAAACACTTTCTCAGAAATAACAATTTGAAGCCGAGCGTGGTGGCACACGCTTGTAATCCCAGTACTTTGGAAGGCAGAGACCGGAAGATCCGGGTTCACGGCCAGCCTCAGCTCTCTCTCTCTCTCTCTCTCTCTCTCTCTCTCTCTCCTTAGCGAGGCTGTCCGCAACTTCGTGAGACCCGGTTTCAAAAAATAAAGTATAAAAAATAGGGCCAGGGGTGTAGCGCGGAGGTAGAACGCCCCTGCGTTCAACCCCCGGTACTGCAAAAAAAAAAAAAGAAATAACAATTTGAGGCAAAAGCTCAAATCAAATAGGTCCAGTTTTATGTATAGGACTTATGAAAGGAAACATGGAAACTCCACACCTCACTTTGCATGCAACATCACCAGATGTAATACACTGGAGGGCATTTTGCAAACTAAATAGAAAGGTCAGAAACAATGGCACTCCAGAAAAAAATCCCACTAGAACATATATACATACTTACATATATATATATATACAAATATACATACATACATATATAGATAGATAGATATAAAAGTATGCAAAGGAAACATGAACTGACTATAAATTTTAAAGTATGAACCAAGTTCATTTTTTCAAAGCGTGTTCTTTGAAACAACAAACTACATGAAGAAATTTATAAATTTCACCCTCCATGCAGCTGTTTCTGAGCCACACTTGTTAATACTTGGACTGGCACAGTTCCACTTGCAGAGGGAAGGACTAAATACGAAACGATGGCTTGTGAGTCACACGAAGGCTCAATTCTTTCCTTCGGCCTGACTGGCTCATACATGCAACCACTGGCAGACTCCCCTATTATCATATTTAAGGACATGCAATTTGAATTATCTCAGCCTCCAAATCAGAAAATTGGTTCCATGCAGAAGCCTACAATTTCTTTGAAACAGCCGGGGATTAACAATGCACATATTATTGAGTATATGTCTGAAGCAAAGAGCACTTTTGGCTTCAGTCTATCTATATTTTATCTTTACTCTATCTTGAAAGCGGGATTTTTAAATGTCATTTCAGTCAAATTCATGGCCTTCTGAAGTCCTTAGTCGCTTGGGTGAACTCATTATTGACGTTTTAGTTCTACTTCAAGAAGACCCTTTGTGGGGGGAAAAAGAGAGAGACTTTACCACTATTGATGAGAAGAAAACAGTCATTTTAGGGGCAAAAAAATAACTTTCATCATTCCTTTGTTAATTAAGATAGTGGGAAATAAAAATGTCAACAATATGGTTAACTTCATACAAAGATCATTCTTAGGATGAGCTTTAATTTTCCTTAAAAGCATGGGAGATGAGTTACGGAAGCAAAGGCTGAGAATATCTCTTCCCCACCCCTGTCAAAATAGTGTATTAGGGTAATGGTGTATTGTAAAAACAGTATAGGTAGATTTGTGTGTCTATCATGTAAGATTTACATAGCTATAACTTAACATTTACCCAGTAGAGTCAGCAAAACATCAATTAAGGGGATGCTTCTGGCAGGGTTCCTTAGGGTGAGAATTTTGTGCAAAATAGTAATCCATATTCTTTTTTTTTTTTTTTTGCAGTACCAGTGATTGAACCCAGGGGCATTCTACCTCTGAGCTACACCCCCGGCCCTATTTTTTTTTATCCTTTATTTTGAAACCGGGTCTCACTAAGTTGTGGAGGGCCTCACTAAGTAGCTGAGGCTGGCCGCGAACCCGGATCCTCCGGTCTCCGCCTCCCAAGTACTGGGTTTACAAACTCCATATTCTAAGGCATAGCCTGCTACTTAAGTCAGAATCTGGAGGTCAGGTTAAAGGAAGCTGTACTTTTAGTATATTTCCCAAGAGACCTTTAGACAGTCTGGCTGGAACAGGTACTGTCTCTTATTTGGGAACCCTTGACCTATTCTAGCCACATGCCTCTTCCCCCCCATTAAAGGTTTGTACCCTATAAAAAGTTGAAGTCCCAACCCACTGTACATCAGATGGCGATCCCTTATTTAGAAATAGAGTTATTGTGAATGTAATTAGTTAAGTAGAGAAGAGGTCATATTGAAGTAGAATGGGTCCTTAACGTAATGTGACCAATGTCCTTATAAGAAGAGGAGAGAAACACAGACAGAAGTCTATGGGATGCCATAGAAAGAGACTGGAATGGCGCTGCTGCAAGCCAAGGAACACCAAGGATTGATGGCCACCACTAGAAGCTGGACAGAGGTAAGGAAGGATTCTACCCTGAGTCCCAGACGGACCTTGGGCCCTGTGAATCCTTTAAATTTGTACATTTGGCACCCTGAGCTGTGAGAAGATATGCTGCTATTGTTTTAAGCAAGCATGTTTGTGGTGCTCTGTTTCAGCAGACTCAAGAAATTAACACACTTCCCAATTATATACAACAGGAATCAAGATTCAAGAAGTGAATGGTAGGTCAGACTACACCTGAACCTGGCCTGCCTACTTTCGACTAGAGGACTCTTCCCAAACCTCATACAGACCTGGAAGCTTATGTCTTCTTACCTGGAGTACTGCAGATACCTTAATCTATGAGAGATAAAAATGCGTTCCAAGGACACCTACTTTGGAATAGGTCCAGGGTGATTAATAAAATGACAAAATGCACACACCTGAGTTCCATCTATGACCTTAGATCTCAGCATATCCTTCGGGTAGGGATCAAGAATCTGTAGAGTTAAGAGCCATGTAGGCTGCTCTAGCACTAGTAATTAGTTTGCAAGCCCTGTCTAAAGGAATAAAGTTTGCTGATTAATTTGATTTAGTTAATTAAATGCTATTTAAGCAACCCTCTGATTTTAACCTTTGTTATGGAAAATCATTCTACACAGAGTCTGTATTCTTAAGCAACTGAACTCAATAATGCTAATGGTGAGTCATTGTATAACAAATTTACTTGAGGTCTGTGAAAGTTACAGAGAGAATAGAGACAGAAAGAGAGGTAATTCTTTTTAAATTGGAGACAACCTAAGACTGTCAGGTAATATTTATCATCACTGTTTCAAATAAAACTTAGGAATAAAATGCAGTCTTCCGTGTTTCCTGTTACCCTTGATTTTGTTCATTGAATTATCTACTGGTATAAATAAAAGGTCTTCAGATTAACTCTTAAGAGTTACTACTCTAAACCAGGCATGGTAGCTCACACCTGTAATCCCAGTACTTGAGAAGAAGAGACAGGAGGTTCGCAAGTTCCAAGCCAGCCTGGTCAATTTAGCAAGACCCTGTTTCAAAATTTAAAAAGTGAAGGGGGCTGGGAGGGTTCAATCCCCAGTACACACCTCTCTCTCTCTCTCTCTCTCTCACACACACACACACACACACACACACACACACACGTCACTTCTCTATTTCTGTGACTCTTGAACTTTTATACTTATACAATTTTTGCCAAAATATTCCTCCAACACCTACATGCATATGCAAAATTTGTACACGACTTAGCTCAAGGTTAAAGACACATGACATATTTATGTGATGGCTACTAGACTGTAATCCATACTGATTCTGCCATGTTTTGGAAGTTTTTATGCTTTCATAAAAACCCTGATAACTATTAGTTATTTTTTTTTTAAAAAAAAGAGTGCAGATTATTTGGCTTTTTAGGGGATTTATCTAGAAGGAACCCTTTTCTACTGCTCTTCCTTTAGCTTATACCCACATTCCCTTGTGCCCCAACTTCTGGAAGGCACTTTAAAAATCAAGAAACAAGCCAGGAGTGGTGGTGAACACCTGTAATCCCAGTACTTGGGAGGCTGAGACAGGAGGATCACAGGTTTGAGGCCAGCCTCAGCAACTTAGAAAGACCCTCAGCAATTTAGCAAGATCCTGTTTCAAAATAAAAAGGGCTGGCTGGGGGGATAGGTCAGAGGTAGAATGCTTCTTGGTTGAATACCCAGTATAACACACACACACACACACACACACACACACACACTCAAGAAACATTTTACTTTCACAATGCAACTTTCTGTATTACAGTAAGGGTTGAGAATCAACAGCAAATTTCCCACTAAAATACAAGTGAGTAGGTAGGTGTGAAGACAAACATTGTTCTTATCCTAATAGCAAGCCTGAAGCGTTTCTTTAGTTCTTAGATCTAGGATGTTAGTTGGTTTTGGCAAAATCCAAAGTACCAATGACTTTAAAGTTGGGGAGGGGAAGAAGGAGAATTAAGGGAGGAAACAGTCCGTATAATACTATGGTAATATTTGAAGATATTACTACCAATTTTACTAACATGTGTGGAGAGGGAGGAGGGGGGAAGTGAGGTGTGATGTGGAAGGAAATACATCACGAGCTCTGCGCATGTATGTTTGTACCTCACTAGGATGTAAACTGCAATGCACTAATAAAAGTATTTTAAAAAAGAAATAAAAAAATCAAATTGGAAAAAATAAAGTTGGAAGTCAGTTTCTTTGCTCATGCTTAAGTACATCCATGAGAAAAGAAAATGACAAAATCTTGCAATTTTGCTTTTTCAGGCCAGTTTTTAAAACATGCAAAAGAAAGAAGCAAATGAGTCCCTGTGATAGCTTAATTAAGCCTGTGTGTATAGATGGTCTGTCAACTCTTAAGAGAAATGTCTTTATCACCTCCTGCATGCTGTTCTTACTCCCTCCACTCCCAATCTGTCCCCTTACCCTGAGCCTAAGATGTGGAAATAGTTTATTAAGAGATCTCTGCCCATTAATTTTTTCCCTGTACATTCTGCACACTGTGATCAGATTAACCTCACAGCACTTTTTCAATCTTTTTGTTCTTTGGCTCAAAACCCTACAATGACTCCCTGATTGTCTTCCAAATTAAATATAATTCCTGGGTCAGACATTTAAGATCCTACAAAATGTGTCACCAAAATGTGTCATTCTCCCAGTCTTCATACATGAATCTATCTTCCAGCACATTCTGTGCTTGAATATAAATCTTGTGCTTTTAGACTTTCTAGACCGCGCGCTTTTATAATCCCTTACTTCTGGAATGTTTTCTCTATCACCCTTCACCTAAGCAGACAGGATCTACTGCATTAAGCCCAACAGAAATACTGAACTCCCCTAGAAATCACTCTGGGCCCCCAAACTCATGATCTCATGCTTGCATAAACCTTGATAACCTGGCACCTGCAACTCCATGAACTTCCCATATTCTGCCTGGAGCTGTTATTACCTGTGAGTTTCTCTTCCCTGCCTTACTTTTTTGTGAAAGCCTATTCATTCACTTACTCAGCAGGGGCATTTTTTTTTTTTTGTGGTACCGGGGATTGAACCCAGGGGCATTCTACCTCCGAGCTACACCCCCGGCCCTATTTTTTATACTTTATTTTGAAACCGGGTCTCACGAAGTTGCGGAGGGCCTCACTAAGTAGCTGAGGCTGGCCGCGAACCCGGATCCTCTGGTCTCAGCCTCCCAAGTCCTGGGATTACAAGCGTGCACCACCACGCCCGGCTCAGCAGGAGCAATATTGATCACCTACTATGTGCTTATCAATGGGGATATACGACTGCTTTCACAACCCTTTACATGATCAGGGTAAAATGGTTAAGACGAAGCACACGGGTGCTATGGGAAAGGTTTAGTAGGGGCATATAAGCAACTAAGGATGTTAGAAAAGGCCTCCACAGAAGAGTCCCCAAACTGAACTGGCATTTTCTCTATGAATAACTGTGGAGGAAGAATGAGATTACAGGAAGCTGGAATTGTTCCACAGGTTCTCAATGCCTACTTTGGAATTAATCCAGATCTTACCCTGATAGAAATCAAC
Source organism: Glis glis (assembly GCA_004027185.1). Lineage (NCBI taxonomy): Eukaryota > Metazoa > Chordata > Mammalia > Rodentia > Gliridae > Glis > Glis glis. The sequence continues at coordinate 16,986 of PVJS01030683.1, read as the reverse complement.
ACTGAAGCCATGTTGGAAAGGAAACATCTGTGTTACTTTAAAGGATCACTAATAAAATAGACTGAGCATTCATTTAATAGGAACATCCCTTTAGAATTCCAGCCGATAAAAATTTAACCAGAAGCAATCTCCTAAGGAGGCTAGGGAAAGTTGGATGGGATGACTATGAAAATGAGTTTGTACATACGGCAACACAGGATAAAGTCGTAATTAATAAGAGTTGAGGTGCAATTCATAGGACAAGGAAAAACTGGAAAAAAACCATAAAACAGGTCACAATAGATTTATTTATTTTAAATTCTATGTTGTGTCTGAAAACCCTTCTGATTCAAAATAATTCCTTTCCTTCCCTTCTAGTCAGTGCATAATATTTGGGGGGAAAGGACCAGCATTTAGAAAGACTACTTTAAAGCCTGACAAAATACTTTTATGTTTAAAAAATATTAAATTGCTAGTACCTAACCTCGGGGGCGGTAACAGGTATCCGTGCTTTCTGAAATGATGGGGGAACCCGAAACTGCAGCTAACTGCACCATGCCATACATCTTCCAGCAAAGCAGCGTTTCATTTCCAGAGAGCAAGAGCTTTTGGCCAAATGGATCCAGGAAGACATGGATATGCACAAAAGCACAAGAGGTGACAAACAGAAGCAAGAGAACTTCAGGTTTGGTCTGAGAACTCTGTGGGCAAGCTGCTTCTGCAATGACACGAATCTTTGGAGGATTCAGGCTCTGCAATCGCATAGGACTTAGGCTTAGGCCTGGTACTTTGAGGGTGAGAAAAAACAACTGCTGTCAGAAACAGTAGAGTTCAACTCCAAAACCCTGGGTCCTTTCTTAGTACAGTCACTCTTGGCACTGGGGTAAAGGGCTTGAGCTCTGGATTCAGAGAGGCCAGGGTTGAATCCCAGCTCTAACTTCTATATGCTGTGTGATAATCTCTGGTGTGTTTTGGATAAAGAATATCCCCTGGAAAAACTCATGTATTAGCAATGCAAAATGTTCAGAAGAGAAATATTAAATCACGAGGGTTCTGACCTCATCAGTGATAAATCCACTGATGGATTAATAATTTGGATTTATTGGGTGGTAACACAGGCAGGTGGGGCGTGGCTGAAGGAGGCGGGTCATTGGGGGTGTGGCCTTGGGAATTCTATGTGTCCACAGGTCCCCTCCTCTCCCGCTCTCTGCTTCTGAGCTCCACTGTGTGAGAGGGGCCTCTCTCCGCAGCACACCCTGCCTCCCCTGCCACTGCCATGTACGCCTTGGAGCCGGCCCTATGGACCGAAACATCTAACGCCATGAGCCCTAATAAACCCCCGCACCTGCGTTTTGCATGCCAGGTATTTAGATCACAGCGGTAAGAATGCCGACCTCAACAAGCTCTCTGCTTATGATTCCCCTCTGTGTCACAAAACAGATAAGAAAGCCGACTTCTGAGGGCTTCCTGGGCGATATGGAGATAATCCATTATGAAGCCCTGTGCACAGTGACTGACACAATGAGACATCCAGAGACCCTGGCTGTTGAGATTAATCCCTGAGAAATTACCCCAGTGATTGTCCAAGATGTGCAAGTATCCTGGTTCCTCTTTGCATATTCAGCTAATGGACCTCAGACCTCTTCAGACTGAGGAGGGTCACAGCTTCTCAAAAGGACTGTTTCTCAGAATGTATTCAGCCAGAGTGTTTGCCAGTACAGGGCTGGCCTGCAACCTTGTCACAGAGCACGCTGGGAAGAGCTGCTGTGATCAGTGGGCCGGGAGACTCACAGCTTTAAACACTCTCCCCTCCAGAGGCCCTGGACAACCACTGGCTTCCAGTTCCTTCCAGCCCGGGTCCTGGGAGGGTCTGATATGGGCAGCTGTTACTTGGGAGGCTTCCAACTCAGGCTTTCAGACTGTGCAAGCCCTCAAGGAAAGAGCCCTGAGATACAGGCCCACTGAGTTCATTTGCAAAGTTCAAGGTCATCTTTCCTTTGTCTTTCTTTGGACTCTGCAAGTAAAAAGTTATTAATCACAAAACCTAAAAAGGAATGCTCCCCATCCTGGTCTTTATGGAATTGGGTTAGACACGCAGGCAGCAATTTCTGTTTTTGTTTATTTTTGAGCAGGTCTGTTGCCTGTGCTTAAATGCTCTTGTTAAATCTCTCTGTTTTATAGCTAATCACATTTTTATAGCAGGCATGAAGCTCTCTACAAGGCCCTTGCTGAGCTGTTCCCGTAAATCAAAACCTTGCTCGGCTGTTCCTCTAGCTGGCAGGAGAACAGGGTTAGTTTTACCATTTATGGCTGCAAAGTCCATCCAGATTTTTTTTTTTTGCTTCTTTTAGCTTTTTCTTTTCTTTCTTTTTTTTCTTTCCACTCAACTCCCTCCCCTTGTTCCTGCCTTAAAAATGTATATTCCAGGCTTAGCTCAAACATGTATGAATAGATTATTTCATTCCTTACCACGGTACATTAATAAAGGTGTCAAAATGACAGAGGATGCTTGGCTTACAATCCTATGTCCCAGATCTATTCCTTGAGGGCAGTCTGTAGCTGTTTGGAAAAAGATGATCTGCTGGGCTTCTGGAAGCTGACCTCCAACATCTATTTAAAGCATTAACACACCTTCTAGTGAAATATATTTATAAAGTGTACAGGACACTTAAATGTAGCTTGTCTTCTTACGTCACTTACACTTCAGCATTGTTATTACTGCTAGGCCTGTGTACGGCTGGGAACAAAAGGGGTGCAGACATTTAGCCCTTTTTGCCTGCCTAAAGGCTTCTTAGCATCAGTACCCCATCAGGATTAACATTCATGTTAAAAACTGTCCCACTTAGCCAGGTGTGGTGGCATGCCCCTGTGAGGCTGAGACAGGAGGATCACACATCTGCAGCCAGCCTCAGCAACTTAGTGAGACTCTGTTTCAAAATTAAAAAGAGCTAGGGGTAGCTCTTCTAGTTCAATGGTAGAATGCCCCTGGGTTCAATTTCTAGTACTATACACACACATGCACGCACGTGCATGCACACACATACACACACACACACACACACACACAAACACACACACCAAAAAAAAAAAATGCCCCTTCTATTTTGCTAGTTATGGTGAGGCTGAGTCAAAAGAAAGGATGGATGAGCTGGGGGTGTAGCAGCAAAGAGGGAGTTCATGAAAAGTCAAAAGAAGAAACACACTTACATATACAAGGTACTTTTAAATAACAATTCAAAAGAATGCAAAGGAATAGGGAATATAGATTCTGTCCAAAATTTCCACAAGAAAAAAAATCCTTCCAGGCAAGATGATGAACTTGTACCAGGATAGAAGAGAAAAAAAGAGAATAAAAGAGGAGAAGATAAGATAAGAGGACAGGAGAGGAGAGGAGAGGAGGGGAGGGGAGGGGAGGGGAGAAGAGCTCAGCTGGTTTGGGATTAAGTACCACATCTGGTGGCATCTACTGTCACCCATTACAGATTAAAAAAATAAAATAAAGGCCACTCTGCTCACAGGAAATAAGAAGATGTTTTCTGACCCAATTAACTTACCAAAGGAAGAGCTCATGAGAAGGGAGTCCCAGCTCTGATATTCAGAGTGCTACTTTTCCAAGGAACCAGGTAATCCCTATGCCCATGCCAGGTGCTGGGTGAGGTACTGGCATCATAAAGGTGAGTAAGGCATGGTCGCTGAGAGCACTTGTTGGCTTTTAAAGCTGTATCCCATGATTTGGTCCAGAGGACCAGGGGATAACTCAAACACAACAAGGCAGAGAAGGAGTGTGTTGACTCTAGGAAGGAACGGTAGCGATGGCAGAAAGGAAGGGAGCTGGGCATGCAGTGCCTCCAAGGCTGGAAGTGGATGCTCAGAGTCTGTCCCTTGTTTCTTCTTAAGTCTGCTCTCAGCCTCACTTGCTCACACTGCTTAGAGCAGACTTGCTGCAGACCAGTATAGCAACCACAGCAGAGTGAGAACTTTTTCGGCACAACGCGTGTCCGGCAACCCCAAGAAAAGCTGTGAGCATCGAGGTCAAGTGAGGACTCCTGGAGCACATCCTTTGAGGCAGATGGGTGTTTCCAGTCAGGCCTGGTTTTAGTCCCCACTTCTACGACTTAGTGTTCAAAGGGGTCTATGATCAGAGGAAAGGGGACAAGGTTCACCAGCTTCCCTAGCTATCTACAAGGGCAATGGTGCAATGGTGTTTACCAAAGACAGAAAGTGAGAGGCAAGGAAAAATACGAAGTGAATGGCTCTTAAAAGACGGCAGAGGATGATAAAGGATGGGGTAAGGTTCTCCATTTTGGAGTGGGGAGAATGGGCAATCAACTTGACTAGAAAGGTCAAGTCATTGTAGCCTAGCCAAATCTTAGTAACAAGAGTTTATACTTGGTATTATCAGGCACCAAGCTCTGTTTCAAGTCATTTACATGTACTACTGAGTTAATTCATTTAGGTACTCCTATTATCCCTGTTTTACAGATGATACAGCTGAGATCCAGAGGAGTTGAGCCCTTTGTAGGGTCTCCCATTAGGAGAGGGAAACAAACCTGGATTCCACTACAAGCAGCCTAACCCAAGGACTCACACTCCTAAATTCTGCTGCCCTGGCCCACTCCCCATCATGGCCGGCACAGTCTCCGCCTAGTCATGACAGACACTCTGCCATGGTAGATACTTTGCTATGGTCTGGATGCAGGCACCAAAATGTCATGCATTGGAAATTTAATCTCCAAATTAATATACTAATAGTGTTTGGAGGTGGCACCTTTCAGAGGGAATTAGGATTAGATGAGGTCATGAGGGTGGAACCTCCAATACGGCAGTAGTGGCTTTATAAGAAGAGGAAGAGCGACCTGAACTCGCACCCTTGCTCTGACTCTACATGTGATGTCCTCTGTCATGCTACGATGCAGCGAACCCTCACCAGATGCCGGCACCAGGATCTTCACCATGAGCCCGATAAACTTCTATTCATTATGAGCAACAGAAAACAAACTACGCCCTCCTCCTACAACCAGAGTCCTACCTGATCTCACATTAACCTCATGTGACCACTGGTTGTCAGAAACTTAAACCCCCACCTTCTGTCTGAAGTATGCTTTTTTTTTTCACAGACTGTGTAATTTTATTTTCTTCTTATAAGCACAAGTTTTTTATTTTTGACTGCTATCTTAATGTACCAGTTGTATTGCCTGTCATTATATAATGCCCAATATCCATCATTTCAAGAAATACTGTCCATTAGTTGTATATATTGCACACTTTTTTTCCTTAGAGCAAAATAGAATTGTGTTTTTTTTTTTATTGGTGCATTATAATCCAGACTCAGGCCTACAGGGGCCCCGCTGGATTCACTTCCTTGCTGAAGATGTCACTGACTTCCCAGACTTCCCATTCCTCAGTCAATTTCTTCCCAAGTGATAATGGAATGATGAGTCCAATTCCTGGGACCTCCCCACGTCATTCTAAGAGAACCCAGTCAAGCGAACACCTGTTAGTGATCTTAAAGCTCAGGAGTGAATCGTAGCACAGCTAGCCTCAAAAAGCTCATCTCCCCCGCTGCGACAGTGCTCAGAACTGAAATATGTTCAAAAGAAGAAAGCAGGCAAAAGGAAGTGACTGTCAGAGGGAAACATCAGTCCCCAAGGCAGGATGGGCCTTGCTGGGCTGAAATAACCTCCAAAGGAACAGGAAAGCCCACCAGAGGAGACTGACCTCTACCACCTGCCTCCAGCAGGAAAGAGAAAGCAGAAGAAAGAGCAACGGCAGCTTAACACTTTATCTCTATTTTTTATTTATTTATTTACTTGTTTATTTATTCACTGGTGGTACTGGGGATTGAACCCAGGGGCATTTTACCTCCAAACTACACCCCCAGCCCTATTTTTTATTCTTTATTTTGAAACAGGGTCTAAGTTGCAGAGGGCCACACTAAGTTGCTGAGGCTGGCTGTGAACCTGTGATCCTCCTGTCTCAGCCTCCCAAGTACTGGGATTACAAGTGTGCACCACCATGCCTGGCTAGGTTAGCACTTTAAAAAAATGGCATGAGAAGCAACCAGGATGGGCATATTTAGAGCTTTCCATGTCACAGTCAGAATATGGAACTGTCCTCACTGTTGGTTACAACTGTGTGAAGCATCAAGTTGAGTTACGATTTTCCCCATAGAGGCAAATATTACCACTTGGTGATATGGGGCCAACCTTGGTGTGTCTGCCATATAATGTTCTAAAGAAAGGTAGGTGGGAAAAACTGCCTGTGAAGGGTGGCATAGCTTCCACGGCTCCCTACTTAGAGCAATAGAGGCCCATGGTAACTCTAAATCATTGTTCTAAGGGCCAAGGACCAGGAAAAGTTTGGGCGGATCGACTGGAAAGCTCAGGAAGGGGAAGGATGCGGAGGCCATGTCACCCATGGAAAACATCCATTTTTCAAAATGGAGTCCAGTTGTCCCTCAGTGTCTTCAGGGGATTGGTTCCAGAAGCATCTCAGAAACCAAAATCCAGGCATGCTCAAGTCCCTTACATAAAATGTTCTAGTATTTGCATATAACCTCCATACATCCTCTCTAGATTACTGATATCACCCAATACAGTAAAAGAGTCACTATAGTGTATTGTTCAAGGAATAATAACAATAAAAAGTCTATGTCTGTTCAGTACAGATTCAAATTTTTTCCTAAATATTTTCAATCCCATTAGGTTGACTCCACAAATGTGGAACCCACAGACACAGTGCCCATAGATACCGAGGATCAACTGTTCTAAATGAAGAGAGCAGGGTATTCCTTCTCTTAGCTTAAAGAAGAGGGCCAGCCACATCCAACACTAACACTTCATGCAAAGAATACACTTCAATCATTCTCCCCTAAACCCTAAATCTAACCTTACAATTGATACCGAACTGTTCTTCCCGTGGCTGACATCTTAAAAACACCCAGTGAAATCTCCTCAGGAACGCCTTCACTTCCATGGTGTTCAGAGGAGGTTTTGCAAGAACAATGTATATTTATTCTACTCATGGACCAAAGGGACATTTTCCAAGCTGTATATAATTATTTATCTTAATTGAATTTGCTTTTGGTTACACCCACAAAACTGATTATTTAAAGTAATTATATAGTTTTGAAAGGTGGAAAGCAAAAGCTTTTCTAAAGTGAAGAAATACCTTATCGCTTAGATCATCTATCTTAAAAATATATAAGGTTTTTTCTACATAATGAGAATAGTGTAAAGAGCAGAAAATAGTTGGATCTCACAGTGGTCCTCAACCGGAGGCGACTGTGTCCATCGCCCTCATCCCTGAAGTTATTTGATAATGTCTGGGGACGTTACTGTTTGTCCTAACTTGAGGTGTAACTGGCATCTAGAGATTAGAGCCCAAGGATGCTGCCCAACATCCTACAATGCACAGGACAGCCCCCTAAAGGGAGGAATTAATGCGGAACCAAAGGTCAGCTGTGCCAAGGTGAAGAAAGCCTGGTTTAGACACACGACACACTTGGATTCAACGCTTAGGTGGCCCAGTCACTTACACAACTTGAGATGGTTTCCTGATTTCATCATCATCAAAATTGTGAGAAACTGTAATTAACCTACATTGACAACATTTATTATTTCTACAAGCTCAATTTATTGGGCAGTTTCTGTGGGTCAGGTTTGTCCTAAGTGGTTTAATCTCAGTTGACGCAACTAGTATCTGAGGCACTATGAAACTTGGAAGATAATGTGCACACCACAGGTAATAACATTATTGGAGATCGTTTCTATTGTTTTTCATCTTAAACACTTATGAAATTCTTAAAAGACAATGAAGAAGGATGAGATGATGATGAGCCTGATTCACTGGCTCTGCCCTTGGCAGTTGGACATGGGGAGGACCTTCCTTATGGGACCAATTACCCAGTGTGGATTCTAGAAGGTGACCCTCCAGACCCCGTATGGTGGTCTTTCTGAGCACAGTTACTAATTTCACCAAGCACAACTCTCGGGTGGTACACATAACCACTCAGTGGTACACATAACCAAATGGTACACATAACCACTCAGTTACAGAGTCATCCCCACTGCCATACAGTTCGAATGCTTAGAAAAACAAACAAGCATGATCTGGTCTTGCTGATGGTCAGAAACCTTTACCTGGGGACATGACGTTGTTACCTAAGTTTCCTCAGCTAGGATGTTTCTAGGTAGAATCTACCTGGAGAGCCCTTGGGTACAGAAAGGGGAGTCTTTCTGCAGGACAAGAATGTGGCCATACTTTGCTGATGGTAAGGCAGCAGCAGAGATTCTCACTGGTGGGAAACTGGAGTGGGTAAGACAATGAGCATGGTTTGAGGTTTTAGTCCTGCACAAATTTCCATGCCAACTCCCAACTCCCAACTCCAGGAATATTTCTAACTCTCATTAACAAGTGAATCTTCTCGTTTATAAGTTGGGAATAATACTACATGCTATTTTTAGTGGCTAACTATTAATTATAGTACGTGTATCATAATATAGGAGACTTGACAAGTACCTGATCACCAGTTCCAATTTCCAGTGGAGCTCAACACTCCTGTTCTGTAACAAATATTTGCTCATCTCCCCTTTACAATCCTAAAATGAGATTCACAGATATTAACCTACCTACATGATTTCAAAAGAAATAACAGAATGTCCTAACTATATCATAAAGAAGAAAAATAAATCATAATAAAATATTATGCATTTAAATATGTAATTAGAGCTGGGCATGGTAGTGTACATCTATAATCCCATTACTTGGGAGGCTGAGACAGGAGGATTGGATCACAGGTGCAAGGCCAGCCTCAGCAATTTAGGGAGGCCCTCAGCAACTTAGCAAGACCCTGTTTCAAAGTAAAAAATAAAATAGAGCTGGGGTTGTAGCTCAGAGGTAGAAAGCCCCTGGGTTCAATCCCCAGGACCACAAAAACAAACAAACTAATATACATAATTGGTTAGGCTTTTCTACCCAGGGGGATGAAATCCTACTTGCATGTTTTACTCTGAATGCAACAGCTGCAAATGCAGACACAGGTACGAGCAGATGGTGCCCGTTATACCACAAGTAGCCTGGCTACTATGACGTAACTTTCTGAAAAGGTGAACATCTCCTTCGAAAGCTGATTCCGGGAACTATCTTCCTTCAGTGTACATGGTACCTTCAGTCTTGGGAAGTCCAATATATATTGAGTCCACAAAAACAAAATGCTTCTTGTTTACTTACATACAGAAGTTAGACTCCAGACCCAAGCCATCACGGACCTCTGTTTTTAACCTGCATGAATGTCCAGTGAGCTGCAAAGTCAGGTGCAGTGTGAGAATCTGTTCCTTGTCTTCACAGTGCAAAAACTCCTCCACAATGCAGGTCATTAGCATCTCTGCCCTTCATCCACTGAATTCCAGTACCACTTTCCCAATCATTGTGATGATCACATTCACACTCATGAGTTGACTCAAACACCAGTTAAGAACAATGGTTGGTACTGTTACTATCACTCACGCCAAAAGTCCTGCAGTCCCATGAAGCCATCACCATCCCTGTTTCTTCACACTGCATTAACTGCTCTTAGGATTAGCACTAACTGGTAAAAATGAGTGCAATGTAAGCCGGGCATGGTGGCGCACGCTTATAATCCCAGTACTTGGGAGGCTGAGACCGGATGATCCAGGTTTGCGGCCAGCCTCAGCTATTTAGTGAGGCCCTTCAGAACTCAGTGAGACTCTGTTTCAAAATAAAGAGTAAAAATAGGACTGGGGGTGTAGCTCAGAGATAGAATGGCCCTGGGTTCAATCCCCAGTACCACAAAAAAAAAAAAGAAAGTGAAGTATGAAAAGAAGAGGGGGCGGTTCAAAGTGGGAGAAGGGCTCAGATCCAGGCCCCCACCTCTGAATGCCTTTCTCTGCTGCCACAATTTGGACTCACCAAGACTACTACCAGGACGCCAGGAGTTAAGCTCAAATGTCTGAAAAGAAAAAAGCAGTAGTTAGACACAAGGGTTTTGAATTATCATCAGCCATGTGGATTTCTAAAGTTTCCCCCAATATAGGGTTTCCTGTAAAGGGGTTTTGTTATTATTATAACCACTTATTCTAATCCAGGGTGGCCTTGGATTGTAATTCCCTCCAATGTTTTCACTTGCGATGTTTCTAATGGGAACAGGAGAAAAGTTTAATATGGGAGAAGACGGCATGGAATTCTAATTAATTCAACAAACACGTAGGATGCACAAAACCTGCCAGGCCTTGAGTCAAAGAAATGGGGAGAGGCTCACTTGGAACACTACATACATGCTAAACCCATATGGCTGGTTCTAAAATTTCTCAGGTCCGGATAGAGATTGTCTTCACTTAATTCTTATGAGCCCAGGCCTGGCATCTGACAATCACGGCACCATGCTTAAAGCCCCAGTGGGTGGTCGCCATTGCTTCTCATCTGAATGGTTCAATCCATTGACACCTAAATAGGTCACAATTTCTGGGACGTTTTCCTTCTTAAAAGTTACAATTTCAAGCCTCACTGCCCTTCCAAGCTATTAAAAAATCCACTAACTGAAGAAACAGGTCCAAAAAAAAAGTCAATTTCACCTTCTAAATTACACTGGAAATTATATAAATTGATTTTTTTCTAATTCTGTATGTTTAAGTCTTGCGTAAAAAAAGTAGTGATTAAAATAATATCCCTAGAGGTCAATATATTCTGTTCATTGCTATGTAGAAAGAGGTTCAGACAGGAGAAAGAACACACATAGAGAAGAATAAGATCCCTCCCTCAGATAACAATGCTTCCAAACAAAATGGGGAGGTTTAGATAGAGGGACCCAAGAGATGCTATTTGGTTGGTTATTGAGTGTATTCGGTGTGATACTGTTAGATTATTTAAATGTTGTTCAATTTGTTTAACAATAAGTTCATTATGGTTCTACCAAATGCAATTTTTCTAAATCTGAGTCGTACAATGGGCAGCATAGCAAAAAGATAAATTTGGTTTGTTAACGATCCTATAGGTCCCCAGTGAAGAGCTGATCCCACCCACACATCAAGGGCAGGACCCCAAGTCCAGGTGAAACTGTACAGCTTTCAACAGACATGGAGTGAACTGGTGACCAGCTGACAAAGCCAGCCAGACAGGTAACTAGTATTCAATGTACGTTTCAGTCCAAGAAGTCCAAAGGCCCCTCATAAGGACATTCCTGGAAAGCCACAACAGCTGGTCACTGTTCTCTGGCAAAGAGACCAACAGGCCTGTTGTTAACAACTTTTTTCTTGATACGAGTGTTGTACACTTGCCCATCTGGTCTGTTTTCAGCTGGCCAACTCAAAAACCAGGCTGGTGACTGCAGACTTGACATTAGATTACAGTAACACATTCCAAGTTCTATTGCAATGTGTAGCCATAGTAACAGCTGCATTTATTGAGCGCTTCCTGTGTGCCAGGCATCTTGCCAAGCTCTCCATGTACATTCTTTCATTGAATTCGGATACAACACTGTGAGGCAGGCACTGCTACCCCATTTTATAGATGCTCGTCTCTGAGGCACAGGGCAGTGAAGTGAAGTAACAAGTAGTATCATACATATGGTAACTAGCCATGGTGGGATTTGAACCCAGGTCTGCCTGTCTAAAAAGCCTGAATGTTGCAGCCTCCCATTCAGCTATGTGTTGCCAGCATTGCAGAAATAGGTGGAATCTTCCACTATTGCACACACACATACTTCTATCTGACATCTGATCTATGGTGGATGCCATTCCTTTCACCTGAAATCTTCTTCCCAGGTCTTGCAGGTAAAGTTCTTCTCTCCGTGTGCTGAGATTTTCTCCCTTACATAATTCTGAGACCACCTCCATTCAGCTGCAAGATCTGCAGTTAAGTCCAAATCCTTTTTCTCCTCCCTGTACAAACTCTACATTCAGAACACATTTGCAAGATGAATTTATACATTATAGACACTTTCTGCCATATTCAAATGCTGTGCCTCAGCTTATATTCACACAATGCGATAATTATGTAATTAAGAATCTGGAAAATTATTTTCCCAACTGCATTCATAAGTTTATTGCTTATTCATGCTCAGGAGGTGGGCTTTTTGTTGTTGAAGGTATACTTCTGCTTGGATGGATTCTGCTACCAGATAAAGTGCTGGATATGCTAGGATCTACCTTTCTAAATGTCACATTTGAGAAAAATCTCTTTAGTAAGAGAAGCACTTAGCCCCCAAAATAGGATATATATATATGTATATATATATATATATATATATATATATATATATATATATACATATATATATATTTTTTTGCAGTACTGGGGATTGAACCCAGGGACATTCTACCTCCAAGCTACACCCCCAGTCCTATTTTTTATTCTTTATTTTGAAGTAGGGACTCACTAAGTTGTGGAGGGCCTCACTAAGTAGCTGAGGCTGGCCACAAACCTGTGATCCTCCTATCTCAGCCTCCCAAGTACTGGGATTACAAGCGTGCGCCACCACGCCCAGCTCCAAAAATAGGATATTTGAAGAATTTAGTAAATTTTCTTCCCAACAAAATACAGTGACTATTTCTGCCTTAACTTCCATGTATTCATTGGCATTGTGTTGTACAATTTCTTAAGAATTTTCTTCTTCTTTAACTTCCTTTGGAGGATAGTACATCATGGTACTCATTCATTCATTCACTCATTCATTCATTCACTCATTCATGTATTCACTCATTCATCCAAAAAGCCTCTGTAAGTGCCAGGCAGCACTCCATAGCAGGACAGACACAGTACTGAGGAAAACAGTCCTGTCTCCACAAAGTTTACAGTATGGCGATTGTCGTACATGGATACAATTGACCTTAGATGGAGTGTGAAGTTGACACAGAAGAAGCAAGTGTTAGGAGTGTGAAGGATCTGGGTTCATTCCATGGAGACTTCTCATTCTATCGTTTGGATATGGTTTGAATGTGCGACCCAAAGTTCCTGGCTTTAGAAGTTTATCCCCCTATGGTGGCAATATTGAGAGGTGATGAGACCTTCCAGAGATGATCCCAGGGGAAGCTGGGGATTAGAAGGGATTAGGGTGGATCTTGTGGGGCTGAGTTAATTCTTGGGAGAGAGTTGTTATAAAGGGGTCCACATCACCCTGAGTCATCCACTCTTTTGTCTTCCTGTCTCACCATGAGATCACTCCCCCTCACGTTCACTCCCAACATTGTGATGCTGCCTGCCATGTGACACTGCCAACGCACCCTCACCAACACCAGCCCATGCTGTGTGGATGTTCACCCTTCAAAGCTGTGAATGAAAATGACTCTCTCTTCTCTATAAGTCACCCAACTTCAGATATTTCATTATAGTAACAGAAAATGGACTAACACATCATCCGAAAGATGAGAATACTGAGCACGAGAGAGCAGAACTGACATGCAGAAATTAAAGAGGGGAACATAGAATCCATAACTTCCCATCGAGAATTCTTCTTCCACATCTGGTTGATTTTTTCTCAACTCATAAATAAATATTTTCTTCATCCCATAAAATGAAAAAAAAATTACAAAATGCATTTGGGTGCTAAGGAAAAAGAAACATCTTATTATGTCAGACCTCATATGAAACTCCATCAATAGCTTCTGTTCAGCTGTCAGATGATTCCCAAACATGTTTCTGTGATCTTGTCTCCACCCACTCTTCCACTTCCTGCTGGATATCCCTGTGTTAGTCTAAAGCCACCTGCAATTTTCCAAAATGGCTACGCCATCTCCCTCACACCTACAGTGATTCAGTAGATTAACACCCCATGCAGCCATGTGCCAGGCTCTGTGGGCTCACCAGGCACAGACAGACTTCTGAATGTGGGCTGGGCTCATATTCACATATCTTAGTTTCCCATTGCAACTATATCAAATAACCACAAACACCAGGGATTAAAGCAACACAAACTTATTATCTTACAGTTCTGTCTGGCAAAAGTAAAAAATGAATCCTACAGGATTAGAATCATGGTATTCAAAGGGCTGAGTACTTTCTGAAAACTATACCAGAGAGTCATTCCTTAACATTGTCAATTTACACAGACCCCACGAATTATTGGCTCATGGCCACTCCCTCCATCTTAAAGCCATACCATAGCATCTTCCAATCAAATCTCTAACTCTGTCAACTACTTCCTTTGTCACGTCTCTCTCTCTGACTCTCACCCTTCTGCCTCTCTCTTCTAAGGGCTGTTGTGATTATATTAGGTCTCTCTTTTTGACTGTGATCCTTCTGCCTGCCTCTTACAAGGACTATTGTGATTATATTGAGTCTACTTTGATGATCCAGAATAATTTTCCCATCTCAAGATTCGTAATCGCATCTTCAAAGTCCCTTTTGCCACGTAAGATAACATATTGCAAGGTCTGGAGGGTAGGACCTGGGTACTGTGCCTAATCCATTTGCCTACTGCTGACTCTTTTTCCTAAAGTATGTCTTTCTCCTGACCTGTAATATTACTATTTATCCTTTAATACTCAAACCACCCACATTTATCTCTCACCCTGCTCAGAGAGAAATGAACCACCTACCTCTTCACTATAGTACTTTGCATATAACTTTCTCATAGCATGTATGCTATGATTTGGATGTAGTTCATCCCCCAAGGATGCATGTGTCAGAGCTTGGTCCCCACTGTGGCATTAAGAGGTAACGGGACCCTTAAGAGGAGGGTCCTAGAGAGAGGTCATTAGGTCACTGGGGGTGCTAACCATTGGAAGGAACTGATCTAGTTCTCATGGGATCCTTGCTAGTTCTCCTGAAAAAGTTGCTATAAAACAGCAAGTCTGGATCCTCCCCCCTTAATCTAGCTTCCTGTCAGGGCAGGCGGTGTCTTTTACATACGCTCTCCCCATGATGCCATCGGCCATGAAGTGATGTAGTGGGATCAGTCCAGGGTTGATCTGATGTTGGCTCCAGGCCATTGAACCTCCAGAAGTATGAGTTAAATAATCCTCTTTTCTTTATAAAGTTCCCAGCCTCAGGTATTTTGTTATAGTAACAGAAAACTGATGAATACAATGTATCATATTATAGTTATCTACTTTTCTTACCAGACTGCAAGTACAATAACAGCAGGTACATGTACCCCCATAAATTTGCACAGTGATTTATGAGGATCATATTCACAATAACTGGGAGATGAATTAATGGATGCTGAGGGTCTTGCTAAGTTGCTGAAACAGGCCTTGAACCTACAATCATCCTGTCTCCACTTCCTGAGTACTAGGATTACAGACAAGCACCATGACACCCAGCTAGAATTTAAACTATATTGAAAATTATCTAAATAAGTATTTCAACCAAGTTTCAAAAGAACATTTTGTTCTTAAATTTTACTCCCTACAGAGCCTTCATGAGGCATTACAGTGTCTTCATTTTCCATACAAAAAAAAAACCTAGAATTTAAGGAACTTAAAGGAACTCAAACATGAAGAAATAAGACAAAAGAAGTAATGAATTTCAACTTCCCATCTTTGAACTGCAAAAAATCACTAAAGGAGAGGAATTTCAGTAAAATTACTTGCTGAACAATTTTTGCTCTAACTTGGATTATTGAAGAGAGGGATCATTTTTCTTAATCTAAAACTATTTTTCTTAAGATCCAGGGACCAGCCATGAGAGTTTGTGTTACCTGTCATTGCTATTGCTGCCCTTTTACAGATAAGCATAGAAGAGAACTGCTGTGAAACAAATTTCTCTATTTTCCACATGCATTAATATTCCCCCCTCTTTATGGTGTCCCAGAATACATGGCATATACCTTCTTAAAGGGGGACTCACTGGTGGGACCTAGGACCAGCTGCAAAAGCATCAGGAAGTCTTTGGCAGAAATCCTTGAAGCGCCTCACCTGGGGGCCTCAGCAGGGTTAGTTAGCTCCCTGAACTTGGTCCTGGTTGCTGTTCAATTCTAGCACAGCACAGCCTCACTTTCACACAAAATTCCTAAAATAAACCCACATAACCCTAAGTGCCTCTGTATCATCACAGCACTTTAAACAGGCATATCCTCAGCTGGTCAATTAAACATAACAATGAACTTGTGAGGAGTTGAGCGTTTCAAGAAAAACAGAAGTCAAGTTTTCAGTCTTCAGAGGCTACTTCTACTTGCCCCTGAAGTACTGGCTGATTAATCAATTCTGCATTTGGAGCAGAAATTTCCTCCCTGCCTTTCAAATGAATAAACACTGCCTCTTCTCCTTTCATCTTGCCCTCGTATGCGATTCACAACCTGCCCTTGGCTTTTGTAAACATTAAGGGAGGGACAATTAGAGCTACAGTTTATTTATTATGACTGAACATTGTCTAAAGCACTAGATCCTAAAAATGAAACCAGGTGCTTCCATATGCTCAAATTATTTACTGCCATCTTGAACGAATAGAACATCTCAGACAGCAAAGTGTTTTTCCAGTGTCCGATACAAGCTGAAGAGTTTCTCATCAGACATAAACATTTTGGAAACCATGGGGTAACATACCATGTCTATCATACTATATCTATCAACATACTATGTGTATCAGTTAAGATATAACACACACAAACATATAGTTATTACAGTTTCCCTCTTAACCAAGAGCCCTTCGGGAGTTCTGTTGAGGAAATATGCTATCATGTTCTTGGGAGTCAATCACTCCCTGATAAATATAAATGAATTTTCTCAGCTGTATATAAAGATTTTAGAACAAATGTGCTATAAAAAGAGGCATTGAGAAAGTTACATAACTAAAATTAAAAAGCAAAATCTTATTTGTATGCCAAAATAAAGTAGAATATTGAAATAACATTCTTATTTTTAATGTGCTTTTATTGGTGCATTGGAGTCTTACATCACAGTGAATATCTATTTGATGTTAACATACATGCACACAGCTCTTAGTGTCCCCCCCGCCTCCCCCCCATCCATATGAAGTACCGAGAATGATGTTGGTTTATTCTCACATGTACACATTGTTTATGATAGTAATTCCACTGATTTGCTTCTTTCT